>BMAO01015207.1:0-72034 GCA_019973975.1 Trichonephila clavata | reverse complement strand
TTGAACTCTTTGCTACTGTGCTCGCACAAATTTCTTTCAAAATTAAAAAAAAAAAAAACGGTAACCAATTGAGATGTTTTCGTGTAGCGTATATAGTGGTGGAGGGTGAAGGTAGCTTAGATATAAAAAACAATAAGCTCGTGTCACAAGCTACTCCGAGGGTATTTCAAAGCCAGGTTAGCCATCCTTCTACGAAATATATATGACAAACAGACTCTCTTTCATTTCACACCTCTGTTAAATCTCGCATACGCTGCTGATGTTTTCCGTATTTTGTCCATTCGAAGAGAAAAAAAATCTTTTCATGTTAAGCGATTTAACGTTTCGTGTTAAGAGAAAAATGTATGAAAATACATAGTAGTTTGTTGGGACCGTTTTATTATTTCGTGTTAACTGATATTTCACCTTAAGCGTTTTCGCGTTAAATGCATTTTGCTTATTATATATACACTATCTGGCCAAAAGTATCCGGACACCCTTAAAAAAGTGGATCTGGTGAGTGACGCAATTCGATACGTAATTGAAAGCTATGAAAGTGTTGGTAGTGGTTTGTCAGATTGTATTTACGCGTTTGTGAGGCAATGAGTAATTTAAAGGAGCTTAGTGAGTTTGATCGTGGCAGTATAGTGGGATGCCACCTTTGTGGAAATCAGTTCGTGAGATTGCGGACATTCTACAGAAGCCTAAATCCACTGTGAATGATGTAATTGTGAAGTGGAAACGTCGAGGCAGTGAAATGGCAGAAAAACGAACCGGTAGGCCGAAAATACTTGGTGAACGCAGCCGCAAAACTCTGAAGAGGGTAGTGAAACAAAATCGCATATCCTCGTTGGTGGAAATTTCTCAGGAGTTCCAAAGTTCATCAGGAATTAGTGTTAGCAGCAGGACTGTCCGTCGAGAGTTAAAAAACTTGGGATTCCATAGTCGTGCAGCCGCTCACAAGCCAAACATCACTCCACAGAATGCGAAGCATCGATTGCAATGGTGTAGACCTCACCGTCATTGAACTGTGGACATGTGGAAAACTGTTCTTTGGAGTGATGGATCTCGATTTACAGTCTGGCAGTCGGATGGACGCGTCTGGGTTTGGCGGATGCCCGGCGAACGTTTCTTTAGTGACTGCATTGTGCTGGCTGTTACGTTTGGTGGTGGAAGCATAATGGTGTGGGGGCGTTTCTCGTGGTTTGGCCTGGGTCCGTTAGTTCCTGTGATTGGAAACATGAACTCTGAGATGTATGTGGACATTCTGGACAATGCTGCACTCCCATGTCTATGGCAATAATTCGGAGAAGGTCTATTTCTCTCCCAGCAGGATAACTGCTCCATTCACACATCGAGGCTTGCACAGAAGGGGTTTGACGAAATGGATGTTCAAAAACTAAACTGGCATTCTCAGAGCCCCGATCTAAATCCCATAGAACACCTTTGGGACGAATCAGAGTGCAGATTACGTAGGCAGCCAAATCGACCATCCCTACTGCAAGCACTCACTTCAGCTGTGATGGACGCCTGGAAGGCAATTCCTATGGTCACCTATCAAAAATTGGTGGAAAATCTTCCCAAACGTGTGCAGGCTGTTATCCATGCAAAAGGGAGACCAACATAATATTAATATGTGCCTCAGGACGCTCTAAGTCCGTACCACTGGGTGTCCGGATACTTTTGGCCAGATAGTGTATATATATATATGTATATATATATATATATATATAATTCTCTACTAAAGAAGGATAAATAATTAATATCATAAATTATATATATATATATATATATATATATATAATTCTCTACTAAAGAAGGATAAATAATTAATAATCATCAAAACTTAATATATATATATGCATATACTTTTATATCATATTTACTGAAATGTTTAATTTTGGTTGCATCTGAATGAAAAGAACTTTATATTTATTATAATATATATTTATATCAAGTACTCTAATATTTTTGGTAAAATAATATTAATAATATTTAAATCATGAAAAGGTTTTGCCGCCCTTTATATATATAAATATTTAAAATGCTCCCTGTCAACTTAATTTTTAAATAATCTTTCCTTTAAATTAAATATAGAGGTAAGAATAAAATAAAGGTTATAATGCAAAGATTTTCTCCCAATCAAATGATATTAAGAAACTAAAGAGGAAGGAAAAAGGAAAACGATTAAAAAATTGCAGAAAAAGATTCAGTTTATCTATGGAAAAAATCCAAGAGACATTTTTTTAAAAATTCTCTAGATAAGTTATAAAAATAACTATAAAAAAATTCCTTTTTTATGTAAATAAAAATACCATTTCTAAATAATGCAGCTTTTAAGAAAAATTTAAGCCAGAAAGAGCATTTTTAAGAAGAAATTATTTAGAGAAAAATAAATTTACGAATCTGAAGTGTTTTTGAAAACGTTCTTAGTTTCATAGTAATAATGATAAAAATGCAATAGATGTCAAAAAATTATCCATCTTGAGTAATTTTTATCCCTAGTATTATGTAAATCTTCAAAGTATTTTATTTACACTAATTTTGCTCCTTAAGTTAATGTTAATTTTTTAAAAAATTCACAAGAGGTTATATCCTTTGTTATACCTTTCAAATAGTTTATAGTTTATAGTTATAGTTTATAATTATATTTTTAAATGTTTTTTAAACTCATTTTCAATATGTTTCTTAAGTGTGTATGATCTTGAAGATCCAAGGTTTATTTGGTTTATTTAAAACATACTGAAAACAAATCACTTAGACCAGGGATTCTCAGCCACTGTGCCACGTCTCTTTTGTGTGCCCCTAAATTCTGAAAGTGTGCCGCCAATTTTTTTTTAAACTATTAATTATACTCTTAGAAATAAAATTTAAGAAAATCCGGAGACGATCTTTGGCCATTTTATTGAGATAAACTATTCATAAAATTATTATTGAATATTAGAAAGCAGTAGGGGAGAGGTAATTCATTAATTTCCAAATTTAGATTCGAAACAATTTGATTGGGTTAATAATTATTTTTGCACGGACACATCTGTATATGAAATATTTTTGTTTAAAGAGGAGCTAATTTCGCTCTTTAATAATCGGGATTTCATTTCAAAAGATTCGGTGATCATCCGATAACAGCCAAAAAAGTTTTAAAAATATATTTTCTATTTGCCTCTTATTTGTGTGAATTCGGATTTTCAGCAATGATAAATATAAAAATAAAAACGAAATTGAAACTTTTAAATGTAGTTGACAAAATGAGAATGGAATTAGTATTTCTACGACTAAATATAAGCGAAATAATCAAAAATCAGCAAGCTCAAATTTCGGATTAAATGTATTCTTATTATTAATTTGTAATTAATTGCTCAATAAACATGTTGTTATTGTCGCACGAATTATTTTATTTACATTGAAAATTATTATCATAAAGTATTTTACAAGGTGTATTATTGATAAGTAAAATTCTTTTATACTCATCTTATTGTTAGTGGGCCACCAAAATTTGCAATTGTTAAAAAATGTACTGCAAACAAAAAAAAGTTGATAATCACTGACTTATAGACAAACTAACAATTCATCTATTAAAAAAGGAAGCTTTATCAAACTATGAACTATTGCACAATATGGTGACCAAATATGGCTGTCCTTTCAACTTTAGCCTGCTCACTGAGGCTTATCTGTCAAGCATCCGCATCATCTAACGGCCCATGCATAATTCATACAAGAAAGGATGTTAAGACATAAAAGCATTCGTCCCAACCGACTCAGCTGGAAGAGGAGAGGATAGGAAAACAGTTGGGATGCGCATCTCCATTCTCCTTCGCCACTCTACTACCAGGGTTAAATATGTGTCGAAGATGTTTCTTTTGATGTATGCTTATCGAGATGGACCCAAAAAAATATCTCATTGCTTTTGTTCTGGCCTAAAAGGCGATCTCTTCTCCTCCGTGGTCATTGTCCAGAAAATTGAGTCATGTGTTTGGCGTTTTTGTGGGTCAGAGCATGATCATCAGCAAAAAAGATGGATAAATTAAATTTGGACGGCAGGGTATAAGTGCGAAATCGGTAAATTCTACAGGTAAATGAGACAGATAAATTTTGGATACAGTAGAGAGGATTTAAGGAAAGCTTTAGCGTAACTTTATCTGCGCTAAACACGTTTCTTTTTATATATATTTATCTAGAGGTATATAAAAAACTTTCCAGAGCTTTTTGTTTCGGCATAAAAAGGACATAAATATAATCCATTCCAGCTTCTATCGAGATGGCCTTGATAATCGCTGTCAAAAGCACCTAGGATACGTTCGATTTTTATGAGGTAAATTCCGCTTTGAAAGCAGAGTCTAAGCGTAAATTAAAAGAAATCTGCTAGTAATGCGTCATGTAAACTTGATACCGTAGCTTAAATAAATGTGTAAATCAGTCTTGGAGAGTTCAGAGCAAGATTTTATTTCTTGAAAACTTGGGCATAGATAATGTTGTTTCCTGTAAATTTACTGGTAATTTATGGAATAGTATTGAAAATTTAATCTTTTATGTCTTTTAATGGCGTATTGAATTTGTTTCTATTAAAATTAAAAGCCTTTGCAAAGCATATTTTTCGTAAATTTTCGTTATTTATATTTTTTAATTATATATTGTTAAATGGGGAAAAGGGATATTAATCTGTTTCACATTAACCATTCATTGTAATATAACATCGTTATTATCCCATTATTTTCTGTCTGTGTAGGGAGTCATTTAAAAGAGCTGTATTTTGGATTAAATTAAATTTTTGTACATTTTTTTCAGCTGTATTTTGATGTATGCTATTAAATACATTTATGTATACCGTATTACAAATTTCTATTCCTTTGATGGTTGTCATTTTATTGCTTGAGATGATTAACTGTCATTAGTTTTAAGGGCTAAAAGAACTATCATTTTAAACAGTATTTCCATTCAACTTTATTTTGATTTTTTTTATTATTTATCCATTTTGTTAAATTTTTCTTTAACATTATTATAGATAAAGAAACGGTACCTTTTAACTGTGGCGTGTTAAGCCAATCTACCAATATGATTCAGTGTGTCACACAGTCGGACATATTTGAAATAATTTGATTCTCGCTAAAATGCATGCAGAATTAGAGAACAGAGGTCAATAATATAGAGCTTTACCTTTTTTACATATTAATTTTACATTATTTACATAACTGAAACGGTTCTGAACGTTCAGTTGTTTAGGTATCCCACTACTCTAAAATTGTGAATTTTGCCAAAAAATTGACAATTTTTTTTATAATTTTATTTTGTAGGCTAATTTATTAAATTTTTAAAAATACCAAGTTTATTACTTTCCATTCACTAGAACAAAAACTACAAGTGTTTAATAAAAGCAGATGTCATTACTTTATGCAAGATATAATACTTTAAAACGCGTTTTACTTGAAATGTGTTTTTTGTTTTGTTTGGAAATGCTCAAACGGGGCCCGCGATTACTAACAAAGATTTTAAAATACTTAACTGAAATATTTTCTGTGCGTTCTGTATAACAGTATATGTGTTTTAATCTTCAGATTTATCAATCACTGTTTTATTACAAAATTTACAGTCCCTTAAAATCATTGCTTTTTAAGCATTTTCATATAATAACTAAGATAAAATGCCTAGTTTATTTAAAAACTAAAGAGTCTCTTATCCTGAAGGTTATTTTAAATATTAATAGCATATCAATACATCTGAATAGAATAATTGAAAATTTTTCATAAACTTTTGGTACAAAATGTGCCCCGTCTATGATATTTTTTGTAAATTTTTACCAATTTTTTCCCCATTTCAAGAGTTATAATTTTTTCTCTTCTTAATTTTAGCATATATTTCTTAAAATATAATGGAAAAAAATTAAAAACAACAACAACAACAAAATCACCATATCTCCTTTTTTTTTTAACAAAAAAAGTTGTCGCATGTAGTTTCCCCATGGAACTCCACATATAAAATATTCTCACAGAACTTTAAAAATACTGGCATCTAAATAATAATTAAAATGTAATAAATGCATTTAAAATAATTGATGGTTGTATGACAATTCTATTCGTGCTCCTTATACTAATAATCCTCTTGGGGAATTTCTGGTCTGTAAAAATTATTTCATTATAAAACTCCTCTTTCAAGAATGCAAATCCGTCCGCATGATCTTCGTCTGCATAAACTAATCTATTTGTGGAGTTTCATCTAGATGGTTCTGTTACTTGATCCGCCCGTTTGCTTCCGTGATTATGCAAATTAAAACTACTAATAAAATCTAAGCTTTCAGGCTGGAAAAAAACGATAGGATAGGCTGCTGGCAGTGCAGATTAATCAAATTGAATGTGAATTACGGATATTTAATATTTGAATTAGTTAAGGTGACGAATTGTCACTGGGGATTGAATCCAGTTTAAATAACTAAGAAGTCATAGCTATATCCTTGAGTAAGTGTATTAATTATTAAAGTCTTCTCATATCTAGCGTACCTCGTCAAATGTCGGCATAGTTATTGATTTGGTGCAACTCTTAGCATTGGTCTATTGCATTTGAGTTGTGGTTAATATTGTGAATAAATTAGATTGTTTCTTGAAATATGGCTAGTCTTTCTTCACAATCATCCCACACCCTTAGGCGCGCAGGCAAGGCCATTACTGTTGTATGTATGATAAGTCAATTTTTTAAAAATGTTCTTAAACTTTGATTTAAAGCTTAGAACTTTTTAATTTTTCAATAATAGGGAAAAGGCTGCGGGAAGTGACCCCCTTAAACAAGCTTTTAATTTTTATATAATAATTTATAGGTTTATTTGACATCTCTTTTGTTGCGTAAGTTTTTAGGTAAAATATAAATGCAATGTAATGTAATGCATCGTGATTTTTATCTTAAAATTTTGTCCCATTACATTTTAAACATTCTTTTGATCATACATTTTACACACTCGATTAGAGACCTGAATAACAATTTTAATTTCATTATCTAAACAAACACTTTACCTTATATATACAATTCAAACACTTTTATCTTGTGTGTGAGTTCGCTTGAGTAAAGTTTTTAATTCTTCTCAGAAATCTTTTCAAACGGAACATTTCAATTCGTAATAATGAAAATATGCACAAAGCAAACCTCATTAAACTAGAAAACAGTACAGCAAACAAATTTTCCAATTAGGTTCTCATCATTTTAGAAATGAAATACTCAGATAAAATGCACAAAGGCAACATATCCTCCTAAAGCAAATAAAACTCCAAATAATCAGTTTCTAAATCTTACTGTGCATTTCAGATTAGAGGCATTTATTACTACATCTGCAAGATCCCTATATGCTACGAATTTTTTCCCTAATTTTCCCTAAGCTGGTTTTCCTGCTTTTATCAGTTAACAAGCATGCATTAATCGAATTACTTGATCATCGACTGCATAAACTAATCTAATTGTGGAGTTCCATCTAGATGGTTCTGTTACTTGATTCGTTTGTTGTGTTGAAGAGGGTTTAATGAATACGAAAGAATATTTTAGGTTCTGCGAGCACAGAAGCAAATAAACCATTTTTTATACGCAGGTTATGGATGTACTAGAGAGAGAGAGCCATTTCCTTGATTGGAATAGATGCTTTTAAACAAGATTTAAAAGTATTAGAATTCAGCAAAAGATGCTATCTGCGTGCAAGCTAATCAGATCAGCAAATGCTCTTTCAAAATATTACGGTTTGTTATTGTTAATTGCAGATTTTGGAGAACGGTAAAATGACTATTGTTTTCCTACTTCTCTGATGCCAGATGCATTAATGCAATATTTTTATTTCTAATTATTTAGGCTTTTCTTTGCCTTTGAATTCATATTATTATTCAAAAGAAGATAAATTTAATTACAGATCAAAATTAGTCTATGATTGCGATTGTAAAGTTTTTATAGTAATTTATTCCGATGACGAATTAGTGCCACTTATCGAACAAGAAAAGAATAAACTTTTAAACAATAAAAATACACAATTTCATACATATCATACAATTAAAACTAATTTCCTTTCATGATGATTTCAGATCGTCGGTAACAGTTTAACTTTCTGTTTAAACAGAAGATCTGCTAATTAGTTAATTATGAAAATTGAAAAGGTTTTAACAAATGAATTATTTTAAATAGATCTAGGTACGTTATGTTTATAATGATTTTAATCCGTTTGTATTTGTTGGTAATAATTAAATATATTCAGGGGATTGTTTTAAATTCATAATTTTTTACATAGTAAAAATTTATCGAAGCCGTTATAAAACAATGGAACTTTGATTTAAATATTGGCAATTATTTCATAAATTAAATAAACTCTGTCTGAATTATATTTATTTTTAGGAACAATATTGGTAATTAAAATCTGTGGAATTAAGATTTTATTCAACTGATCGTAAACAGATAATTTGACAATATTTATTATAATTTAAAGTCATAGACATAAAACTATTTTACTAAGGGATAATTATCTTATGATTATTTGATGATCGTAATTAAATAATTATCAGGGTTTATTTTAAATTTACAATTCTTATGAAATTGTAGAAATTTATTAAAGCCGTTATTTAAAATGTATACAAATATTTCATTAATTTAATGACCTCTGTCTGAATACTAATTCTATTTTAACAATATTGGTACTTATAAAATATCTACGGAATTAGGATTTTTTCAACTAATCATCAACAGATAATTTGATGATATTTATTTAAATCATAGACATAAATCTATTTTACTAATGGATGAGTTTTCTAATAACAAGTGAGTTAATAGTTTTATATTTTCACAAGGTCTATAAACTTCAAAAGGACATTTTTATGGAAAGAATATGGTTCTAAACCTTAAAAAAAATCAAATATAGTTTTAATTCAATTTTGCAGCAAAAATAAATATTTTAGAAGCATAAATATATGTGAAATGAGTAATTGTAAACCAATATTCACTCACACACCCAAATTCAGTAATACAGAATATTTAGTTGGATCACAATTATAAATACATTTTGTATGTTGCTTTTTATTGTTTAATTATTTCAAATTTAAGGTGATAATAAACGAATTAAAATTTGAAATAGTTGTCAACATTTTTAGCATAAAATTATTCCTTTATTAGTGCAATATTTATTCTTCATAGACTTATTTAAATGATTCATTTCATATAGCCAGGTAAATATTCGAAAATTTTAGGATTTAATTTATTTTAAAATAATGCAGACTTCACGTAATGTATAATGTATATTCATTTAAAGTTTGTGATTTTGTGGAACGATATGTTGCGAGTATGAAAGCTCACTGCAAAAATCATTGAGAACATAATTTAAAAAATTTAAAAAATTTTGATTTGAACAAAAATAAATTATACGAAGAAATGAACTGCTGGATGTAATATTAGTTTTTTAGCTTGAGATCTTTTCTTCTTCATTTGATTAAAGGTTTGGCTTCCAGAGCGCTACCTCTGATGTCGTCTTGACAATTACCATGTTGCTCACAAGTGTTATTTTTATACAAGATCGATTGAAAATTTATATTAGGATACATAAAATGAAATGAAAAAAAATTATTACCAGTTAATTAAATTCAATTTTTTTATCATTAAATTTTGATACACCTAACGACTTCTAATTTTTTTCTTTTATTTTTTGGAGAATTTTGTAGATATTCATATTCGTTCAATAACACTAAAATGAACGCGTCATCTCAGAGTTCTTATTTGGATCCATTCTTCCTTTAAACTTTTTAAAATAATTCATAAGGAGATTTGTATGTTTCAGTTATAATTACATTAATTATTGTTTGATGTTAACTCGGAATATTTTAATTTATTAGAATACATTAGGTTATATAATGCTACCTTTGTAAGCATAATTTGTAAGTATTGATTATCAGTGAATCTTAAAACTAAATACACGTACTTATTAGAAAATGAGATAAATATGCATTTATTTCAATTCATCTGTTTTAAAAATTACAGCAATTTCTCCAAAAAATGTACGAAACTTTTGTGTGAAATGTTTGTCAATTTTTTAAAAATAATTAATATTGTTTAATACTGTAAATATGTATATATGTATTGTATATTTGTATATTTACGTATAATGAAGAGCATTCATCATTTTTGTATCATTTCGTTAAAAACAATTTACGGTATCCGACTACTTGCGACAACTTTAAAAAAAAATGGAGATATGGAGCTTTTTTGTAGTTTTTACATTTGTTAAGTATATTTTAAGAGAAATATGCTAAAATTAAGAAGAGGAAAATAAATTATTAATACTAAAATAGGAAAAAAGGGGTAAAAATTTACAAAAAAAGTAACATAAACGGGGCCCAAAAGTTTTCTGTACCAAAAGTTTATGAAAAAAATTTCAATTTTTTAAATCTGATGTGTTGCTATGTTATTCATTTTTGAAATAAACTTTTGAGAGAATAAGAGATCTTTCTTAAAGTAATGGCATCTGCTTTTACTAAAGCAGTTTTAGTTTTAGTTCTAGTGAAAGGAAAATAATAAATTTGATATTTTTATACAGCTCATACAATGGCCCATAAAATAAATTCATAAAAAAAATTCTCAAATTTTGTTAAAATTCACAATTTTAGAGTAATTGGATATCTTAATCAAAATAAAAAATATATTCTTAATATTATTTTTCTACTTACTAGGAGGAAAAAAAGACGGGGTAGTCCTCCCCATTATAGAAATTATACAACTTATAAAACTCGTTACTCAAATTGTAGAACTGTACTTTGCATGTATTATGTAGTTAGTTCTATTTATTTGTTCTTTTTTTCGCAAAATTCGTTCTTGGAGCTCCTTTTCAGTTACATTCATCACTGAAACTGTATTCATTGATAAAGTGCTCAGATTGATAAACCTGTGGCCCTTGCAGCTTCTTAGAAAGCTGAGTATTTAGTTCCGTTGATTGTTAATAAGTCTTTTTGAGAGATTACGCCTTTATTCTGACTAGGGATTGCAATATCAAACCAAAAGTTATAAATAGCGGTATTTTTTAAATCTTAATACTGGGATGCCGGTTTTAATATCGGTAATAGAAATTTTAGAAAAAGAAGAAAAAACACAAGTGTTTATTTATTTATTTTTTTTGTATATTTGCCAGTTTTGTTAGAGAATGTAAATATCACAAACAGTAATTTGTAACATAAATTATAAGAGTATATAAAGAATCACAAAAAAGTAAAGGAACATCTTACTTATTTAATTCACAAAATAATGTAAATATCACTATTAAAAATTGGTACTATTACTGCTTTTTGAAATGGGATCTTAAGAAACATAATGCATCAATTGTACTGTTATTATGCCGGGAATGTTATTTTGTGTAAAAATTACCAGCTGTCTAAAAAACGTTCTTTCGACATCTACACTAGTTGGTGGTAATATTAGCTATGTGCGATGTACTTTTTCCAAGTATTTACCGCTAAATACCCTCATCTTCAAATAAATCGATTTCTCGTCGGATTGTTTTTGATGCAGCTAATTTCTGTATTGAATTTTGGTTTGTTGATTTTTTTTTAGTTATCGCTAATTCTAATTTTTGTTCAAGAAACAATTCCTTTTCACTAACGACAAGAGTGTCAATATCATCTTTGTGATAACTGTACCGAATTCTTCTGAATGTGGATAGGTTTGTGCGTAAAATTTACTATAAACTTGATTAAATTTGAATTGGTTAGTTTCCTATTCCTGCTTTTTAGTTTTCTTTTTTTTAAATCATTATAATTTTGTAAATACCGTAAGACATTTTCTATTACGGTATGTATTTATTCTGGGAGATTCTTTCATCATAATATTTAATTCTTAAAGATAGTGTGCTGCTCTTTCAGCGACTGCAACATGAAATTTATTGTTGCATTAGCCGTTAATAAATTAGAAACTTTTCGACATACAAGCCTCAACAGCCAGTTTTATTGGAAGCAGAGTTGATACAGTTCTGGATATTAAGACGAATTCATTGCAGCCGCCTCCTTAGATGATTCATATATGTTATCATTTCTCTTGATTGTACAATGTAACTTTTTGCATTCACAGTCTAATTAATTTCACCCATTAGAGAGACTTAAAAATAGAAACGTATACTATTTTGCTATGTTGGTGATCCCTGAACATATATGGAGAAAATTTAAAAATTTCTAGTAAATACCGAAAATAAGTTATTTTAACTTGTGAATACCGGTATTACAAAATTGTACAAATGGCTCAAAATACAGGTATTCGGTATCCCGGTATACTGGTATAGCAATCCCTAATTCTGACGCAACGGTTGCAGTCCAGATAATCATTGTGATATTTTTCTGAGAGAGTTTGCAATAAGGGACTGTCGCAACCGTATTGGAGACATTATATGAAACGAAAAACGCTGTTGCCTATTTAGTGCGTACGACACATGTAAAATCGGGGTTGCCAACTTAGCGGGTTATCTTGAACTTTGGCATTGTCGCGATAGCACGTAATAAATTTTACAGCATCACGAAAAACTGCTATATATTATATATATATATATATATACATACTTAAAACGAAAACATGCCTTTTGATTAGGAAAAATACAACAGTAGTAAACATTTAATTAGAAATATAAATATATCACATAAACTTTAAAACAAAACAATATACCAAATGACTTTATATCTCTTCAGAATTAAGCATTTAAGCTTCACTTATATATATAAATTCTAATAAATTATAAAACTTACAATTGATCTATGCACAAAATAAATTAATGAAAGATATGTACAAATTATGCAACAGTTTTTAAAACTTTTATTGTTGGGGGAAATGGAAAATAATGTTTTAAATAAAATATTTTGAAAATTCATTAAAGTAAACGCATAATTTCAAACAAATTTCATAAATTCCAAAGAAAATTCAATCTTTTGCACATAAACTACTCAGCTGGTTTATTTAATTATTACAAACGCAGAAGTTACTCAAGAAAATTTAATCAACAATCCAAATTAACTCACAGGCAAATCCAATATAAGTCCGAGCAAAAATGCGTACAGCGTAAAATCAGATTAGAATCAAATTAATTTTCCTTGTTCTTGGTAATAATTGGAATTTTAGAATCCAAAGAGGAATTTGTGTTTTAATGCAAATCCTATTTTAACAAGGAATACTGTGATGTTCAGGAGAAAGTGAAGTAAGTCAGTTTTGCATGTAATTATAGTTTGTAAGTGTAACTAGTATAAGTCGATAAATTAAGTTAAATAAGTGAAATTACTATATAATCCCTTTTTGTTGTGTTTCTTTCTTTTGAAATTGTTAGAAAAAGTAGTTAAATAGTTGTTTGATAGATAGAGAAAAAAATCTGTGTTGTTAATTGTATATTTAATTTATTTTATTAAAAACTAAATACAAATGACTCTTAGAAATTATTTTATATTTTGTAAATGAAACATTAATGTCTTAGCTTTGCAATTATACTTATGTAATCCCTTAGCGAGTCAGTTTTTTTTACCCAAGCATATTTTAAAATGAGGTATATTTTTTACTGTGCATAATTAAACACCATGCACAATGGATTTTAAGGCTTTTATTCCATTTTTATTTACAATTGTTTAACACAAAAACTCTCAATTTTTTTTCTGAGCTCACTCTGCATGCAATGAAAATTTTTTCATTTATCTCAGAAAAATTTCTATCTTTGCAATTTTTTTAAGCGGCTGGGGGCTTTGTGAGTGTTTCCCTCTGAAGAACATTATAATAATCAGTAGACAGTTCCTAATATTTACCCGAATTTAAATCATCCTTTCACAAAAAAAAAAACTGTTTTTCTTTTTGTGTTATCCTTAATTTAAAAAAAAAAACCCAGTCTGAAGGCAACAACATTGCATATCATTGAAACTCAAACTTTAAGGATCTAAATTCCTGCCTTCATCAAAGAAAAGTTCCCATCTTCACGCAAAGAAGATGCCAGATGAAAATCATTTCAGTACAATAAAAATATCAGTAAGAATATCATTGCCCACACAGCGAAGAGGAAATTACTTGCGGCAAACTTTCGTTAACTTTATTACGAGCAGCCCCCCTTCCCAATTACCACATAATTAAGCACGTAACTAAGCATAATACTTTGTGTAAGAAAGCATACATATAACTATGCATAATACTTAACAGAAATTGAAAATCGAAGAATTTTACATTAATTTTCAATTTTAAAGTTTTTACTCTATTTTTTTTATAACTGTGGAACACAAAAACCTCTAAATGTTTGCTTTTTGAGTGTACTCGGGATACCATGAAGATGGTTTCGTGTATTTTACAAGAATTTTTCTCATACTTACAAAACATTTCGTGTTCGTACCTCTTTTTTCAAACGGTTGAGGATATTGAGTGTGTGTGCGTACGGTATATGCACACACATTTTGAAGCATGGTATAATATTAAGTCTTGCATTACAATGCGGGCAGAGATAATATCGGCATTTTCGATTATCTTTCCATTTTCGTTTCTCCTCAAACAACAAACTGCATATTGCCTTGCCAATCACTGTTCTTTATGGAATATTTTCATGAATTTAAATTCTTGTCTTCATTGTAAATGAACTGGTTTGCCCGTACAGCGGCAGCCATGTTTTGTACGGGAAAACCTAGTTTAGGGAATAAGCTCAAGAGTCAATCAACAAGACTCTTATATTTAATATGTGTTGCACCATCTATGGAGAGTTACTTTTTTCTATAATTTGTGTTTGAAGTGAGTGGCAACACCCTGGATCTTTTAAAAACAAACGGAAGAGGGATGTCCCCTTTTACACGGGGCTGCTTTATGAGCACTAGGACTCGAATCCGAAACATTCTGGCTACGAGTTTATGACCATAAACACTAGGCTACCACGGTCACACAAAGATATCTGAAATGTAAATATATATAATAAAAAAAAAAAAAAAAAAAAAAAAAAAAAAAAAAAAAAAAAAAAAAAAAAAAAAAAAAAAAAAAAAAAAAAAAAAAAAAAAAAAAAAAAAAAAAAAAAAAAAAAAAAAAAAAAAAAAAAAAAAAAAAAAAAAAAAAAAAAAAAAAAAAAAAAATACTAAAAAAATGTAATAAAAAAAAATATATATATATATAATATGAGTTTCCACAGAAGATTATATATTCAAGAGATGTTATATATATATATATGTATATAATTTTTAAAGGCACCCCTAATGTTACACGGCAAAAATGATTTTTTAAAAAACCAACATAACTACACAAAGAATCAGAAAAGGCACATTAATTTTTTTTTTTAAAAGAAATATCTACAATTTTATTAATTGGCAATTCTTTACACACCGTCCAGTTAAAAAATTTAAATTACCTTAAAATCCACGGAGTATAACGCGCACTTATAATTTAAAGCTACGTTTTTAATTTTTAGGTATATTCGCCATATAACACGCATCACCTTTTTCACGAAGGAATCTGAAATATATGTGTGCAACGCTATTATGTTTTTAAGCCATTTATATTCGAGGTATTATTCCAGACTTGGAAAAAATACCGTATACATTTGAAACACTACCCTTTAAGTTCATTAGGTATGTCATTTCTTGCAAATAAACAGATCTATTTAGAATTTTTTTTTATGCTCGTCTCTTATTTTATTTTTGAAGCTGTCATTTGTATACCCTGTTTATAAGTCGCACCCGTAAATTTCGATCATATATTTTTTGTTTTCAAAGTGCGCGTTATACGCCAGATTTTTCGGTACATTAACTATATTTTTTTACTTCCTTCTTTTACAAATTAAACTATAATTATATTCTGATTCTAAACATTAACGAGGATATTATGCATAGTTTCGACATCAATAAAGATACTAATACCAAATTTGATTACCAAATGTGTGCCTTAATTTTAAACCTGCAAATGCATAGATCAGTTTAAAGGGTTTTCATGAGGTCGTTCTAATTTATTACGCCGTATCAGAATTAATTCACGAGTTTAAAGCTTTTCTGAAGCGACATCAGCTATTTATAAAGACAAGGATCATTTCTATAAAAGTCACTTATTCTAGATAACAGCCGGTCCACTGAAGTTTCAACAATCATTGCTACGAACCTGAGACAAGTTAGGCCTCAAAATGATACTCATAATCAATGTCGTTTATCAATGACTTAAAGTACCTCTGCAAAAAGTATAGAGTTTACATATAGTGTAAATAGACACCAGGCTACTAACTAAGTGGTTATCAACGATACAAGTTAACAAATTAATGGGAACTCCTCACTTGACGAAAGACTGTTAAAATGAGGATTTCTTTCAGTTCAGAAGTATTCATTCTGAATATTGTAAGTACCTTCTTTCATCAACGAAAACTTTTCAATGAATATCATTTGAGGCAGGAAATTCCAGAACTTTATTTCTCATCTCTAGCATGCACCTTAAAAAATCTAGATTGTGAGTTTTTAAACATTGCACACATATGGATGCAAATGGGTTGTATATTTCCCTTATTTGTGACATTCTACACTGTACTGGTACCTACAACGATGTTAGCTTCCACAGGTTAAGATATCGTAAAAGCAGCTGCCTATTTCAAGCGTCCACATATTTCGCAGGCTTCCCATTCCTGTATTTAAGTTAAGGTATGAAATTTTTACCCTCATTATTTTAACAGCACTCGCGGAAAGAGAATGGTTGGATGGCTACGCCTCAGAAATCGATCAGAACACTACAGTTGAGATTCATGTAAGTTCCTTTATGTCTGCTTAACCATAATATATTCCTAGTTATAAATTTGAAATCCAGAACTTTAAATTATTGGTAATCACAGCCGTTTTTGCTATTTAGAGTGGAATGTGATTCTAAGTTCCTTTATAAATATAATTAAACTTAAAGGGTAAAATAACTTCTCTTTTCCTAGTTTCAAAACATTTTGTGTATAGAAATCGCATAAGATAGTAATATATATATAATAAAAAAATCTTCTCATAAATTTTAAATATTTTATTATTATATATATATTTAAAATTTTCTTGAGAAGGATTTTCTTTATTTCTTGAAGGACCATCTTGGACATCGTATGATGCTTACTTATTTTATAATTTACGCGCATTACGTAGAATACAGCTCTAATCTAATTCAAGTTCACAAAAAATTCAGCGTAATCCAATTTTGTAGTGAGATTATGTAATATTGCAACAGCACCACAGATTTAAGCAATCAAGGTAGTAGAAGTATACAAGCTGACATCTTTGGAATGATGCAAAAGAACGCTCTTTCTATGTGTGTTATGTTTGCTTATTTCATGTAACTTTATTTCGTGTGATATATTAACAAAAATCATCAATAAAGTCACAAATGTTTTCGAGATGTCTGAAAGAATAACTATCTGTAAAATACATTATTTAAATATACGTTTAAATTATATGTATATATGTATATACATACGCATTGAGGTATTCATTGATATCTCTATTGAGAAAAATGGTTAGTCATCTGAGTCCATCATCATCTGCGAAAACCGGTCTCGAACAAGTTGCCATCAATGTTTCTATTGACTCATGGAATCCAGTCCTAAAACCATTAAATACGCTTCCTGAAGAGGAGCATATACGATAGGAATTGAACCAATCACGGCTCAAAGTCTATCCATTAATTAATGTGGGAGTTTGAAGTCTGGGCTGCCTGCTTCGCATTGCTCTAGTCAGTAATGTGAGATCCGCCACCCAAAGCCCTCGTGTAGCTTCGAAATGCACTGTGAATGAGCAATCAATTAATTAACCCGGCACTTCATTGCGAAAAAAATGACTTTAACTGCACGCGCAGGGTATATCATACCCAAGGGTGTTTACATTGTCTTTTTACCGTAAAATTTGCATACAAAGGTGGAAAAGGAAAAATAGGATGTACAAAATATTTATTACACTTTTCATACATAAATTTAGCTTTTCTGTTCTTTTTTTTAGGGGGGGGGGCTCTCAGTGCATTTTTTATACACTCCTTTAGTCTTCGTCGCGAGTGAGTGCGATGTTTCTACTGGATCTTGTTTATTTTTTAAATTTCGTAGAAGCATTAGTTGCTGTTTTCTACATTCTTATGTAAATTGAAATCCAAAATATTTCAGAAATCAACGTCTGGTTCAATGTTTAGCAGGTGCTTTCTTACTTAACAAACTAATTTGCGTATTTATTGTCGCAATGTTCAACAACGAAAAAATATTGTCATAGGCTAACAATTATATTTTCTATTCATTAAATATGATGAGGTTATTTTATCAAAGACGATATATGCTCCCTTAGTAAAAATTATCTGGATAGATCCTAGTAGAGGAATCATACTTACTATTATACTATTCCTCATCATCCCCGCAAAAAGTCTTTCTTCATACGAAAATACTATTGCACTATATCTGTTAAATACCGTATCTATTATATTACTTAAATATCACATTTCTTCATCATAGCTACAATAATAAGTCATTTCATAAGAAAGATTTTAAAGTGCACTCATTTATTTAGAACTGTAACGGCGATTCACGCGCAGGATATGACGTACCCGGAGAGGCAGTATTCAAAAATATACCTTTAGAATTTGCCTGTAAGATAAAGCCACTCAAAACATATGAACTTAAAGTCTACGAGAAACTATTCGTTTCTTGAAAACGGTTTAGATGGAGTCTTAAAAAAAGTTAGGCGGTGGGTATGACATACCCTACGCGTGAAGTGCCGGTATAATCAGAAGATTAATCCATTGATGCAGAATATTATACGACTTTATTTTAGAGGGGAGAAAAAACATATACATTTCAGTTTATTATTCCCTCCTTTCTTCATCTTTTATTTTTTCAGTATTAATAAAAAAAGCAAATAATTCCATCCATTAATATAAATTTACCGAGTGAGTGAGTGTTTTCTTACTTCGCTTTACATCTCCGAACCATGGTCAAGTGACGAGGATGACACCTAAATTGGCATACCCCTCTTCTCCAAAATTCCCTTCACACCGACGGGATGTCTTAAATCTCGATAGATGAACATGCATCATCTCCTCTGCACAGTGGGTTCTACAATGGTACTAGGACTCGAACTCATGACACGATGGTCATGAATCCATGACGATGAACACTAGGATCACTTTGCCAATGAATACAACAAAGTACACTGGTGTCCAAAAGTTAAGCATAAATCGTAAAATGCGAAAAACATGGAGTAAATATTCGTAAAATTATTCGAAATTTCTTGCGGATATTAAATGGGTGAAGAAGAAACATTAGGTTTATGCAAAACTTCTCTATCGACTGCGTTCTGCGCTAAACACCGGCGCATGGCGGAACGCGGAGAAACCGATTCACGCAGCATAGGCAGTTCAGACAAGTTTCGTGCAACTGCTGTGCGAAGGAACGTTGATAACCATCAAACAAGGTGAATGATGGCACAAGACGCCAATTGGACTTGTTTACGAAAGAAGAATCGCTGGAATGCTGGAATCATCTCAACACAAACCGAAGTGTCTCGAATTCTGAATGTGACCAGTCTGTGATTTCAAGACTGGGCAGAGGTTTCAAAGAACGGAGATGTTACCCGACAACCAGTATCAGGTCGACTAAGATCACAACCCCTCGCCAAGACCGATATCTGGTAAAAAGGGCGCGACGTCAGAGGGACAGTACTGCCAGAGCACTGGGTTCGGCGCTCACAGTCGCCACAGGAATACGAATTTCGAGACAAACTGTTTACAGGAGACTCAATCATGCTGGCCTATATGCCAGAAGACCAGCAGTTTGCATTCCCCTCATGTATGCGCATAAACGCGCTCGTTTGAACTGGAGTTTGAATTATCAATATTGGAGTGTGGGAGAGTGGGCCAATGTGATGTTCAGTGACGAGTCCCGGTTTAGTCTGAGTAGTGATTCTCGGCGGGTAACGATATGGAGAGAACGTGGAACACGTTTTGAACCAAGAAACATAACGGAAAGACATCATTTTCCATCAAGGAGAGTAATGGTATGGGCAGGCATCATGATGGATGGCCGCAGAGACCTCCATTTTTTTGACACGGGGTCTGTGACTGCTCAAGTTCTTGAGCCTTATGTTCGCTTGTTTCGAGGTGTGGTCGGTCATGATTTCATATTCATGGATGATAATGTGCCATGTCATCGAGCGGTGCTGATTAATGACTTGCTTGAAACGGAAAAGATCCAGCGCATGCCGTGGCCTGCGAATTCCCCTGATTTAAATCCTATCGAACATGTATGGGATATGCTCGGGAGACAAATTGCAACCCTTTCACACCCATCAAGCTCCATTATAGAACTGAATGGAGCTCTCCAAGAAGTTTGGAACCGTTTGAGCCCACAACTCATTCATCATCTCATAGCAAGCATGGTAAATCGCTGTGCAGCGTGCCTGGCTGTCAGAGGTGACCACACGCCTTTTTAAACTGCAGCATCAGTATTTTATTTAATGTTTGCTTTAATTTTTTCTTTGAAGTGTAAATCCTTGCTATGCTCAGTTTTTTTTTCAAACTGCTACTTTGGATAATAAATAAATTATTATCATTCTTTTGATTTGCTTCCTTATTTTATAACCATTTTACACTCGCATATCACGTTTCCGCCATTCTGATTTACAGTTCCTTCTTTATTCACATAATTATCCATTATGCTTAAATTTGGACACCAGTGTATAATATTGTCGTTTCTCTCGAACTTCAGAATAATAGCAGTTTGTAAATTTGTAAATTTTAAAGAAATTGAATAATAATAATAATAAATACTAACCAATCGTGTAATTTTCGTTTATAATTGTATCCAGAATATACTGTATCTTTCACAACAAGTTTAATGGGAAGATTAAATTCATGACAATACATTTTACGTGCATCAGACCTTTATACTTCCCATAATTTAAATTTTCATAATGGTTATTCACACACACACGTACGCACACGCACACACGCGAGTATATTTATCATACATAAGATGAGGCATCCAATTCAAAATTAGTTTTAGTGACAGCACGAGTATTTCTGTCACCACTTAATCAATTGCTTCATAATTGTTTACTACTATAAGTTATTTGACAATTTATCTAAATTCATTCTGATATACTTTAACGAATACTTTGGCTCCTACAACTTTTTAGATACGTGCATGTTTTGGTTTACTTTCTCCTCTCCTAAAGCTCTGTTCTCTTTGGTAATCGTGGATGATGCGTCCCCGGGGTGGCCTAGAAATACGTCTTTCTTTTCGACATTCCTTCTTGTGAACTTAAACTTATTTTTTTCTACTTTCTACACTTTGTGCCTCGAAAGACCAAGGCTAATGCATTTTTTCTAACTATTTAGTAAGTATATTTAGTACTAACTTGTGTTTGGAGAAGACCAACCAAATATGTTATCCTTGAACTAATAGATTAAGCAGTCATGCATTCAATCGATTTTATGTAACCGGGGTACCCTAGTAGTTGTGGTCACCAACTAGTAGTCAGCGTGTCATTGAGTGCAAACTCTAGGGCAGGGGTGGGTAGACTTTTCCAGGATACGGGCTACTTCTAATTTTTTCAAGGTGTTGCGGTCCATCCAGTGTTAGTGGCACACACAAGGGCAGGGAAGGGGTCCACGAGTCTTGAGTTTCCCTCACACAGCTCTTGATTTTTTTCCGTTATTAGTAATTTTTTATTAATTAATTATTCAGTTTTTGCTGTTTTTTGTTCCCAACAATTGACAAAAGCAAAAAAAAAAATGTTGGCTGCGTATTGGGGTATGATACGAGAATGGTAGACCTTTGACCCCATCATCCCTTGAAAATTCTTGTGTGTACCCCTGCCCAATGTAGTAGGTGTGGTGAGGTAAGGAAAAGTTTATTATTATAACTTAAAAATAAATACGGAATATGCGTACTTATATATATACCTACAGAACTAAAAAAAACTCTTAAAACCGCGTTTAAAGCACAACGCAAGATACAAGCAATAACAATAGCCACATATCAAATGATGTATTTATTATGAAACAATTCAAAATACATTGTAAATAAAACATTTTCATCTAAAATTAGTTTGTGTTGTTATAATCAGTAGAAGACTTAGTATGCGTACTGTCAGCCAATCTTGAATCCTTATATAATTACTAACTGCTAAAATCTTCAGGCGGTCCCCCAAAAATGTCTCAGCGGTCAACTGGTAGATCGCGATCGATGAAATACCCACCGCGGCTTATGGTCATTAAAGATCCACCGTGTAAAAGGTCTAATGTACATTTCATCTTTCAAGGCTTAGTGTCCTCTTGTTGGTTTGGAAAGGGGGTGACAGCTTAGGTATCGTCCACGACATTTGACCGAGGTTCTAAATTAGGATGCCCATCACCAATATTGCGACGCGTTAATAAATACTAAATCACTCAACTGATTTCTTACATATATTTATTCATGCAATTGATAATTAATTTTCCTGCTTTAAATATGGAGAATATTTGTAAAATGTGTAATTTTGTGAGATTATTTATAGAAAGAGATTAATAATTGTGTAAATTTAGTTAATTTAACTTTTAAAGCAATCAATATTTTTGTACAAAGACAAATGAAAAGCATTCAGTTTAATAAATTAATCTTTTAACTGTCACGCCCGAGTATTATACGAGGTAATTTTTTATTTTGAGTGCATCTTATTGTTATACTGGAAAGAATATCGGGAGAAGTTTATTTCAACTTTTATCTCTTAGTCAGACATAAATCTATTTTGGGAAAGTTCATATGTGAGCTCCAAAAACCACACAAAACTGAACTACTGAAATACTAAATGATATTCATTTTTATTTAGTTATTTATTTTTAGAAGGTAATGCTCAACTAGAAGCGAACCTTACCATTGCCACGCTGTGTGGCATCCACCCTTCAAACGAATATGCAGTTGCTACAAAACCTTAAAAATTTGTGTGCATGTGCAATTCAAAATATCAATATTTAACTCCTTAGTATATTTTATTTTGTACTAAAAACTTTACTTTTACAATAAAAAAATTTGGCAATTTAGGTACACAAATCGTCAAAGTACACTTTATTCAAAAATACTTTTAAATTGCTTTTTTCGCATGTTTTTGTTACAAAATATAACACATTAATATTTTGTCTAACTAATTTTATTTACTTTATTTAACTACGCTTGAATTGAATTTAGTTTCTAGACAAGTTAAATCTAAATCAAATTCTAATTTCGCAGCCAAGCCCCAAATGAAGACAGGGAAGCTTAGAGGACTCATCAGACATAAGCTACAATATCTCACAAACAAACCACTTTTGCTCGCAATGCAGGAAGATTGGTCCGTCTTCAATCAAGTTTGTTTAATCAAGATTCGGACTTTCTTGCAATAGAGGCTGCAATTTATCAGGACGGGAAGCTGATAAGGAATTCGCTTAATCATAGTTTACGATGGAAGCTGTTATGCTTGGTCTCCTTACTGAATATATGTTGTAAGTTTTTGAACTTTCTTTAAATACAGTCATTGGTCAATTTTAAAGATGCAAGTCCTAGTACTAGTTGTATATAAATAGAATAGATTCAAGATATATGCTGTAAGATTTGATCTTTTCTAAATTAAGTTTGGTTATAATTCATAATAAAAAAATGTCGATTTATAAATAGAGATTTTTCCTTCTCATATATCATAATGAAGGTATTTTTTCATAACTATGTTGAAGCACGGCTGTTTCAAATAAAATAAATATATATTTCCTAGAGTGAATTATTATCCATTGATTACAAATGGCTGATATGAATTATTACTTGAATTGATTGATTGCTTGTTCAATAAATCTAACCATTTATCTGACTTTTTCTTCCACTTATTATATAAATTTTTAATCGATTACATCTCCTGTAATTGATTTTAATTTAAGGAGACAAGTACGATTCAAACGGCAAAAATAGGTCAAAAAATCAAATCTAATATTTTTAGCCTAAATTATTCTTCATATACTTTCTATAACCTAACAAAACTTGAAGGCTATAAAGTTTAAAAAAAACGTAGAATTATGATAGCTTTTACGTTCGTTCTTAATCACATTCCTATGGCAAATCAAAACTTGAAACTTACTTATCTCAGAAAAATAAAACAACTAGTTTGTCTTCATTTAAAATGCTGAAGCTTTTTCTCTATTGTGCCAAATGCTTTGAATGTTTTTTTACCTATTGCTATTAGTGCATGTAACAAAAGTTGGTATGAATTTTTCAATCAAAGCAGTACTCACTTTTTAAAAAATAACTGAACTCAGAATTTAAACATTTTTAAGGAATTTTCAATAAGCATTCACAAAAAGAAGTATTGTACGAATACTAATTATGTTATTGCAAAACCCATATCAACTTTTATTTTACATGGTTTGACGTACTTATAAATCAAATTTCATGCATGTACGTAAACTTTTGTAGGAGAAGCAGCATTCTAATATAACTTCAAAAATCTAAAGTTTTTTCCTTAAAAAATTAAATGGCTAACTTTTTTATGAGATTTTGAGCTACCATGCCCTTATTTATTAATATAGTTTCAAAATTTCGTTATTATATATATATATATATAAGGCCTTAACTAGTGTCTTTACATTTTACATAAATAGAATATTGGTGGATTTTTTTGGTATTAAATTACGATTTGTGACTGCTGCAGTGGCACAGTTAAATAAGGAGGGTACGTTTTTCTCAAATAATAATTAACATTTATTGACGATCACACACACATAAACTGCAAGACTAACCACTTAGCGTAGCGACATTGTAAATACAAGCAGTGGCCTGGATTTTTCATACATTTTTGTCTTTTTTATAAAAGGCCAACCTGAAGTTCCGAAAACCATATGACTTCCATAAAAGGTTCCTCTGATTGGCTGATAGATATAGTACGAGGGGAATTATATAACCCTTATAAAAACCACTGACCACATCATTTTGAAGTGTTAAAGTTACGATTAAATCCAGTTAGGTGGGTAAACTAACAGTTGATTCATTTACTTGAAGTCCTGGAGGGTTCAGGACCATTACAAATTAAAAAGCTCTCAAGAGAAAACTAACGTGAATTATTATTATTATTATTAATGTATGTGTGTGATATGTGTATGCGTGTGTGTGCTAATATGATTCACCAGTTAATAAAAGCATTAATATAACAAAACAATGAATCACAAAATATAAAAGGTAAATTACTCAAAAAAATATGAGTAATATCTATCACTTAAAAAAAGGTAATTTCATACTAAACACCAAAGTGCGAGATTAAACTAGTTTAATGGTACCAACCCTTCCTCTTAGCTGGCTAATATGAAAATATCAAATGACAAAATAATGCAATAAATTAATCGTTAAAATACTAAAATTAGAAGCAATCCCTCTATAGATTTAAAGTTATCAAAATACTAAGCAAACAAAAAATAATAGTTATAGTATAAGTCAAACAATTAAAAAAGTAATACATTAAGTGAGTCGCAAACCGGAGGTCGCCGCTGTAGTAGGAGTTCTTAAGAAGCAAACATGGTTAAACAAACAATTTTATTTCAGATTAAGCAATTTATGATCAATTAATGATTAATTAATCAACCTTGGGAGCAATCCTAATCTAAGCTTATAAGATTATAAAAGATACGCTTATGTCTAGATTCGCTTGTAAATCACTTGTCAGCTCTTTCCTTAATTACTTTCTTCAAATCAACTTCTTTAGTATTTGATCTTCACCGAATGAACGTTTGTGCTTGAGTACAGGACAAACGATTCGCTACTCATGAATCACAATCCACAATTAACTATAGCACATCCATTGCCAGGGCTTAAATAATGTTTACATTTGTTTTAAATCAAGTCAACTTGAGTGGTTTTAAACTCAAACCACAGAAAAAAGGATAATTTCTGCAAGCGGACAGGACCCATCACAGGTGTATCTGGTGTGCAAAACATAAAAGAACTAACCAAATTGATTTAAAATAGAGTGTTAAAGTCAGTAAAAAGTCACACGTCCTCACTACTTGAACACCCGCTCGCCCCCGTTATAAAAAAACTATCAATAACTTCTTCGTTGTTAGTTGAGTAAAATGTGTTAGAAAGCGCAATAGTGTGAAAAATATTTTTCTTCACATCCAACTGACATGCTTGCAGTGTATTTCTATTTTTGTGTAGCATATTTACAATGACTATCAAGAGCTTTATGATCCATATGAATTTCAAAAAAGTTTATGGGATAATAATCAAGATTTCAAACAACAGAAGAATTTCTTAATGTCATATATATATATTTCTCTTAATAATACTTTTATAATATTCTGTAAAATATATACAGTTTTTTGAATTGTGTGTTAGTAACTAACGGAAAGGAAATTTAAATTATGTGCTTAAAATATCATGATTTAAGGAAGGCAAACGTTACAATTTTGTTTAAAATATTAATGCGATTTAATTATGTAACATCATAATGCTAATACTGAATGAATTATTTGAAAATATAAATCTTAATAACAGTCTAACATATTTAATTTGGCATAAAATTCAGTAGGATCAAATTCTTCAAAGTTAAATTTAACAATTCATATTTCTTTATAAATTAAATTACATTGCTTTAAAAATAAATATCTCAAAACAGAATGACGCAATTGATCAAACATACTCACTATTATTATTCGCGAGAAAAATAATTTTTAATTTATTACGATTTTAATATAACATTACTAGTTACATATTTATCAGATTGAAATTTTTCCAATGTAATAAATACTCTTCATAACTGAAGTGACATTACTTTTATTTTCAAATAATGATAATGTATAATCTTTCTAAGTTGAACTATTAAATAAAAATTACATGTTATACTGCTTTTTTTATTTTGTTTCACTTTTGAGTAGCTTGCTTAAGTTTCACAAGCATTCATTTGAAAGACGTACATCTTATTACTAAATACTTATTTATATAAATATAATGAGTAAATTTACATTAAAAATTACAGTTGATAATTCGCAGCATTGAAAGCAAACTACAAACATTTAAAATGCTCGCTGTTAATTATGAACTTTGTTAAAGCTATTAACAATTTATCGTTAATTTTAATTTCCTAAATATAGTTATCAAGAGCTAATTTGTTCGTTTCGGCGTAGAAAGCAGTAACGTAAGTATTGCTATCAATAAAAATTGAATTTGAACATGTTTTTTTAAAATTTTAATTAAATTAATAGTAGCATTGTGAGTTTTATTAGTATAAATTATGTTTGAAATGAGTGTAAATTATTGTTATATTATGTTGCATTTAAGACAGTATAAGTATATGTATAAAAATATACTTTTAATACACATATATATCCTTTAGAGTATATACGAAAAATATTGTGTGTGTGTGGTTTGTTCTAGTATTAAATATGAATAAATAATATTTTCATCATAAAAAGGAAATAAGAAATATATATACTCCAGTTCTTTGCAGAAAGAAATGAATTAATAATTCTTTCTGAACTCCTATTTTTCAGTTAGTAGAAAATAGCTTTGGGCTTTCTAAAAATAATCAATAAACAAGATTTCGAAGAAAAATATTCAAAATTATTTATTTAACAATAAATAATGAACAGAAATAAATAATCTAAAAGTCAAAAGAATATTACTACATTCCTTTATAAGAAAATTTCAAGAACAATATTCAAGAACCTACTGCAAATACGAAACATATGAAATAAAATTCACTTTCAAAGTAATTTATTACGAATTTCCCAAATACATGCAAAATTCAGTAACCAAAACACAGAACATTCCTCATGATAGTCCAAGAAAATTCTAGTGTACAGAAAATTCAAAAGGAATAAGTTATTATCTCTAACAAAAATAAGATAAAATTAATATTCTTACTTAGTTTCAGAATTACGTTATAGATAATACAGATAATAAAAAGACGGAAAAAGGCTATATGGAAGAAAATTACTCCAAAATAATTTATTATAAATGTCTTGAAATTATTTAAAAATTTAAAAAAAATATTTGTTTATGTTAAAAGTCTAATTTCTAATACTTTACAATATAAAAGGAAAGAATCTATATTTTAGAACAAAATAAATTATTTAGTGTACCTACAGAAGGCATTTGAACTTTAAGAAAATTCGTCTTAGCATTAAAGTAAACAACTAATTGCAAGAATTTGTTTTTAAATAAATGGAGATAAAGAGATTTTTTTTTGTTGTTGTTTAGATTTGCTTAGTACATTTTTTTTTAAAAATGCGAAAATTAAGAAAAGAAAAAGAAATTATTATTACTAAAATGGAAAAAAAAATCGTAAAAATTTACAAAAAAAAAAAACATAAACGTAGCCCATTCTGTACCAAAAGTTTATGAAGACATTTTCAATTTTTCAACTCTCCTGTGTTATTCATTTTTGAAATGAACTTTAGGGTAAGAGATATTTTAATTTTTACAAAAACCAGAGCTCTTTATCTTAGTTATCATATGAAAATGCCTAAAAAATCAGTAATTATATTAACATAAGGGACTGTAAATTTCTTAATAAAACAGTATTTGATAAATTTGAAAGTTAAAACACTTCTACTATTATACAAAACATACACAAAAATTTTCAGATAATTATTTTCAAAATTTTCTTAGTAATCGCTGTTTTCGTTTAAGCATTTAAAAAAAACACATATCGAGTAAAACGCGCTTTAAAGTTTGACATCTTGCTTAAAGTATAGACATCTGCTTTTTTTGTGGTTTTTGTTCTAGTGAACGGAAAATAGTAAATTTGGTATTTTTATAAAACTAATAAGATGGCCTATAAAATTAATTCATAAAAGAAGCTTGACAATTTTTGTCAAAATTCGCAATTTCCGGGTAGTCTAAATCTTAGATTGGATACCTTAAGTGAAATACAATCATGTACCCAGGGTTAATGTGATAAAAATCATTTATGTCACTTTATATTGTACAAATTCCAACCAGGAAGAAATTTTGTAGACGCGTAAAAGAATTTATTGAAAATGTTTCGTAAAGGTACAATTTTTGATAAAACATGCAGAAAAATAGTTCGAAAAATTTCAGGTAGGAAATTTTTCAAATGCATTCAAAATTTAGAAAACAATATACAAAAAAATCATGTTCGTTCTAAGACCCTCCGTGCTCAAAAATTCAAAAGAAAGGATATAATGTGTTATAAATGTTTTATAAAAGATATATATGTTTTGTTTCAGAAGCACGTTACAGATAAATAAAAATGTGGAAGCAAAACTATTCAAAAGAAAATTGCTCCAGAATAATTTATTATGAATGTCTTGAAAGTGCCTATAAAAATTAAAGTAAAAGGTAAACGAAAATCTATATGTATTATTGCAGAAATGTATTACAGATGAATAAGAATGTGAAAAAAAACTCTATGAAAAAAATTACTCCTAAATAAATTATTACAACTGTCTTGCAAATATTTAAAAAATTTTAAAAAAAACTTTATCTATTTTTTACAAAATAAAAAGAAATAAATAATACAATAAAATACGCATAGCACGAAAACGTTTAGGACGAAATACCAGTTAACACGAAATAATACAGTGGCACGGTTTAACTACTAGGCATTTCCATGCTTTTTTTTCTCTTAACACTAATAAAAAAATTACTTAAGATGAAAAGATTTATCTTCTGGGGATGAACAAAATACGGAAAACACCTACCCGATTGGACTTTCCTACTATATCATTGGAATAATTTGTTGCAGTAGAGGATAATGATGTGTGTAGCTCTAGTTATAGGAGACCAAGACATTCTGAAGTTTGTTCAAAGCTCAAAAAATATTGTTGATACAGAGTCCGATGACAAAAACAAATGAGTAATGCAACTTCTGTTCCCACGTCTTCCCAAATGAGGAACCTCATGAAAAGTATGCACAATTATTTAGACACACTTTATATATATAATGATGAAATGAATAAAAAATAGACGATATTGAACAATTTGTTGCCAATTTGATGCTAAAACCAAAAGCCCTCTTGTAGCTGAACAGTGCGACGTTAATATTGACTCACTCACTCCCTTGATGCTAAGAAAACAATGCAGAGAAAAATATCAGATTATTTTTCAAAAACATAATAAATGCTATGTTTTTCCAAAAAGGTGAAAATTTGTATCAATATTTCTTTTAAGTTCTTGTGAATGTTTTTGTTGCATTGATTCTTATTAAATACATGCATATACATATCTATGTAATTAAAATAAACTTAATTTGTTAATATATGTTTTTCTTCCTCTTTTTTTGTGTGCAATATCTTTGAAAGTATCCGAACACTCTGAAAGGACCAATTTAGGTAGAAACCCATACTTTTTGTTTTTTAATTATTGAATAGAGCCACCTTTTGTCTTTACAAAACATACTTTGTTTTGTTTGTTCGCCACCTAGGACTAACTTACAACCAGATTTAAAAATTAGAAAAACCGGAATTGTATCTTTAATCTAATAAAAATGGACATTTAAATTGTTAAAAAACTGTTCATTGCAAGTCTGATAGCTCAAAATATTACAAACCCATTTTTATGAAATTTTTTGAGTCTGATATTCATATTATTTTTTAGAGAATGTACTAAAATGTTTCCTATTGTATGAATATTTTATTAGTTATGTCATATTATTTAAATAATGGTCTCATATAGAATGTTAAGATTATTGTAATATTTACTCAATCAGCTTTTAAATTTTTAAATTTTAATAAAACATTAAAATTTTAGTACATTTTTTAGATAAGCGCATTTAATACATTTCAGTAATACATTTACTAATATAAGTTTATTATTTTTTTTCTCTAGTTGCTTGGAAGTTGTTCAAAAATATTGCTAAAATTTCACTTATAATTGTGATTTTTGTAAAATTTAGGTAATATTTTTTTAAATATTGTCATTAGATATTAGTATTTATTGGTATTGATTCCTAAGAAAACATTTATAATGTTTCAGTATGCTATTTTTTAAAAAGGTACTCAGAATGTATTTGGGTACCTTAACACGAAAAATATTCAGTCTCCCTCAGTTTCGTGTTAAGCGATTTTCTCTGAATGTATTTTAGAACCGAAATAAATTGATTTATTTAGTCACTCACAAAACACATTACAAACTTAAGAAAATTTTCGAAAGAAATATATCCCACTCTAATTTATTAAGAATTCCCCAAATACCAAAAGGATCAAAAATCAGTTCTCGCCCAGCCTGAACTTACTTAAAATTCCACATTTCCCAATCTATCCGATGCAAAATACTTCACGCTATCACCTTTCCTTCAAAGATTTCCCATCAAGACTTCTAGTTTCGCAGTGAACGAAACTGCAGTTAGCCGTGATAGCCAATTACACATGAGAAGTTACCACTAAAATTGTATGGCGCAGTAAGCAAACCGTAAGGCTTGAAGGTATACAGCACTGCCACAAATTGCCAATCTCGTCTAAATGGAGACCGCTACACACTGTTATCCCTAATGGATGTAACCGATCATTATGTTAACAGTTTTCTAGGAAGAATACTTAATTGGTTTATGGCGTAAACGGCGATGTTTACGGGTATTTGTTGGATGGAAGGTGAATGAATTGTGGTAGATATTTTGCTGGATTTACGTGTAAAGTAAATCAGATCCATCAACTATTAAGTTCTTAACGAGTATTTCATGCTTTTCTTTAAACATAATGCGCATAGGGTGGTGTAGTAGGTTTTGATTTAAAAGATGTGTGGGGATGATAATTTTGTTGGTTGCGAAACAAGGAAGATAACGTAATACTGAATCGAGGGTGGGTTTAATGTTGTTGGGGGTATTATGAAAGTTTATGGGGAGGTGAAAAGACAACGATTAAACTTTAAAGGGTGGTATTAACGCTTTGTGAAATAGGTTGTATAGATAACTGTTGCTTTTCATTTTGTTTTACACTTTGTGTTAAAGTAAGTTTCTTAAAGAGTATAATGGATACCAGAATTAGAACTTTTGAGTTTAAAATAGTATAAAAGTATTTTTAGCACCTAAATATGCATTTATAAGTCATTCAAAACAAGTTTATGCAAAAAATAGTTAAAAATCTTAAGTAGACATAGGTAATTATTTGATTTATTTTTATATATTTGGTATCTAACTTCTAAGAAAAATCATAAGTACTTTCTTTTTTTCTGTTAGATTTATTGGTACTTCCAAATTATCGCAACCTATTGGTGAAAATAAAGGAAGCGAAGAACCTTGTTGCCAATTCAGCACGTTCGACATATAGGAAATCGGGGTTGCTAACTTGGGGAGTTATTAATAGAGCAGACGATAATTACGATAATACGTAAGTACCAATTTATGTTATGTAATATATATTTTAAACAACTGCATTTAATATAGAATTCAAAATTGAATTGTGTGTGGGGAATGTTTAAAGTAATATTAATTTTAGCATTAAAACTAGTATACATTTAAAGTATTCTATGGAGTTTTTCAAAATACATAGGAAGTACAACAAAATGATTATTTATCAAAGAAGGATTATCAATTTAGATACCTATCAATTGAAACTGGTCACTTTTCAAATGCTTGCTTTCACCATAAATGGCATTAATTGTCATTAATGTACATTGGTGTCCAAAAGATCAGCATAATTGATAATTATGTGAATAAAGAAGGAACTTTAAACCAGAATGGCAGGAAACGTGATATGCGAGTGTAAAATGGTTATAAAATAAGGAAGCAAATCAAAAGAATGATAATAATTAATTTTATTATCCAAAGTAGCAGTTTGAAAGAAAACTGAGCCTAGCAAGGATTCACACTTTAAAGAAAAAATGAAAGAAAACATTAAATAAAATACTGATGCAGCAGTTTAATAAGGCGTGCGGTCACCTCTGACAGCCAGGCACGCAGCACAGCGATTTACCATACTTGCTATGAAATGATGAATGAGTTGTGGGCTAAACCTGTTCCAGGCATCTTGGAGAGCTCTCTTCAGTTCTGTAACGGAGCTTGGTAGGTGCGAAAGGGCTGAAATTTGTCTCCCGAGCATATCCCATACATGCTCGATAGGATTTAAATCAGGGGAGTTCGCAGGCCACGACATGCGCTGGAAGTTTTCTGTTTCAAGGAAGTCATCAATCAGCACCGCTCGATGACATGGCACATTATCATCCATGAATATGAAGTCATGACCGACCACACCTCGAAACAAGTGAACATAAGACTCAAGAACTTCGTGTCTATATCTTTGATCAGTCACAGACCCGTGTCAAAGAAATGGAGGACTGTGCGGCCGTCCATCATGATGGCTGCCCACACCATTACTCCCCTTGTTGGAAAATGATGTCTTTCCGTTATTTTTCTTGGTTCAAAACGTGTTCCACGTTCTATCCAAATCGTTACCCGCCGAGAATCACTACTCAGACTAAACCGGGACTCGTCACTGAACATCACATTGGCCCACTCTCTCACACTCCAATGTTGAGGTTCAAACTCCAGGTCAAACAAGCGCGTTTATGCGCAGACGAGAAGGGAATGCAAACTGCTGGTCTTCTGGCATACAGGCCAGCATGATTGAGTCTCCTGTAAACAGTTTGTCTCGAAACTCGTATTCCTGTGGCGACTGTGAGCGCCGAACCCAGTGCTCTGGCAGTACTGCCCCTCTGACGTCGCGCACTTATTACCAGATATCGGTCTTGGCGAGGGGTTGTGACTCTTGGTCGACCTGATACTGGTTGTCAGGTAACATCTCCCGTTCTTTGAAACCTCTGCCACAGTCTTGAGATCACAGATGGTCCACATTCAGAATTCGAGACACTTCGGTTTGTGATCGTGAGGATTCCAGCATTCCAACGATTCTTACTTTCGTAAACATGTCCAAATGGTGTCTTTGTGCCATCATTCACCTTGTTTGATGGTTAAAAACGGTGCACGAAACTTGTCTGAACTGCCTATGCTGCGTGAATCGGTTTCTACGCGTTCCGACATGCGCCGGTGTTTCGCGCAAGACGTAGTCGACTGAAAAGTTTTGCATAAACCCAATGTTTCCTCTTCACCCAATTAATATCCGCAAGAAATTTGGAATAATTTTACGAATATTTACTCCATGTTTTTCGCACTTTACGATTTATGCTTAACTTTTGGACACCAGTGTGTATAAATAAGAATGAATGTTTATGTGTGTGTCTGTATTTCTCTTATGCCTTCCTAAGCCGTTCACATTCGACTGCGATGAAACGTTGGGGAATGTTTGGACGCATGCCCGCGAAGGCTTCTGAGTTATTAAAATTGACCTCCAAGGGGTGTTGTGGAGTCTTAAGGGGTGTTAGAAATATATATTCCCGTTTTTGAACTATTAGACCTATATACTTTAAACTTGGTAGGCATGTTCCGTTTAAAATCTTGAGACTCGCTACTCAAGAGGTTTTACAAAAATTAAACCCCAAGGGATGTTGCGAAGGCTTAAGGTGCATTAGAGATAAATATTACCATTTTTGATCTTTTAGACTACAGACTAGAAATTTTGTTGGAATGTTTTTTTTTTTTTGCTGTTGTTGTTGAATAAAGATACGCTAAGAACGGATTTAATGGAAAATGACTCTTATTAAGGGAAGAGTTGCTGGGAAAATTTTTCGTTATCGAACTACCACTTACCGTAATGAAACTTAATATGCCTGATAAATTAGTTGAATGGAAGTTTTCTAAAAAAATGATTTTATGGGAATCGACTCCTATGAGGAGAGGGTATCTTTTACAGGTATTGATAAAAAAATACCCATTTTCGAATTACTAGATCTACAGTGATGAAATTTGGTACGTACGTATCTGTTGATGAATTGAACGTTTTTGCTGAATGGCACTTTCAGAAACCATCTCTCAAAGGTAATTAGTGGAGCTTATTGATGAAACAAAATCCGTTTCTGATCTATTAAATTTAGACTTAAATTTGGCAAGCATGTTTATTTTATTGAGTAGAGATCGACGAAAAATGGATTTTGTACTTCAGTTTTAGAAATTATTATTTGGAAGTTCTGTCATTTTTTTAAATCAAAGATTATAAGAATATTTTTCTTTAAAATCGAATTCTTAATGCTATGATATCAATAACTCTTAAAATATATGTAAAATGTATAGTATATATAACAGTATAGTATATTAGATTCGTATAACATCATGAAATACCCTGCGAAGCTGGCGGTTAACGGGTAATATGTTAAAACAATTATAAGTTTTTCTTAAAATTCACATTTGGTTAAAATAAAGCTCAAACAAAAGTTAAGCAATTTTTTATCTATCAGTTGATGTATTAAAGAAATATATATTTTAACGGAATTTAAGATTTCCGACTGGTTGCAACAACTTTAAAAAAAAATGGAGATAAGGGGATTTTTTGTTGTTGTTTTTAGATTTGTTTAGTACATTTTAAGAAAAATATGCTAAAATTACGAAAAGAAAAAGAAATTATTATTACTAAAATGGGAAGAAATGGGTAAAAATTGACAAAAAATAACATAAACGCGGCCCATTCGGTACCAAAGGTTTATGAACGAATTTTCAATTTTTCAATTGTGATGTGTTGCTATGTTATTCTTTTTTGAAATGACCTTCAGGATAAGAGATATTTTTATTTTTACAAAAATTAGAGCACTTTATTTTAGTATTATATGAAATTGCGTAAAAAACCAGTGATTAAATTCACATAAGGGACTGTAAGTTTTGTAATAAAACAGTGATTGATAAATCTGGAATTTAAAACACTTCTACTGTTATACAGAACATACACAAAAAAATTCAGTTCATTATTTTTAAAACTTTTTGAGCAATAGCTGGCCCATTTTGTTTATTTAAAAAAACACACATTTCGAGTAAAACACGTTTTAAAGTATGACATCTTGCTTAATGACATCTGCTTAAACAAAAACACTTGTAGTTTTTATTCTAATGAATGGAAAATGATAAACTTGGTGTTTTTATAAAGCTATTAATATGGCCTATAAAATAAAATCATAATAAAAATTTGTCTTTTTTTGGCAAAATTCACAATTTTAGGTTAATCGGATACATTAAGAAAAATTCAAATAAAATTGTTAAGAGTTTTAAGAGAAACATTATTATTAACAAGATAAATATTATTATTAACAAGAGTAACATCAGTTTAGTGTAACATTAATAACATTATTTACTAGTAATTTGGCTTATTTTGCAAATTATTTCCTCCACTTAAATTTTTTGCATAAGACAGTAAACGGGACAAAATTTTTTTACTGAGGTTACAAAATAGTAACTTTACAATTAAAACGTGTTCATCATGCTCGTATGGGTTATCATGAGTAATAAATAGAATATTAGTGACATTTTTTTTGCTACAAAATCCAACGATGCTACCATAAAACAACATTTAACTGATTTAAATTTTATGGAAATATTAACACAAAAGAATAGAATTTTCTGTAGCATGTGACATGTTTCCATAAATTCCAAATATATAATGCAATATTAAAGTAAACATAGACATTACTTTAAGCAAATTATACATAAACTATTTTATTATTTTCAGCAATTAATAAATTTTGGATAGCAACACTAGAAGAAAATATCAAAATTATGATTCTATAGTAGTAGAATACATTAGATTTATTTAGTTAAAGTATATACAAATAGCTCAAAAAATCTTTGATTTTATTTTTCCCTAGTGACGTGCCTTGAAACTGCACGAGGGCTTTTGAAGACAAACCTCATAATTTTAAGCCTCAATCAGGTGACAAGAACGACAACTGAGCTAGGATTTCACTGTACAAACTGTAACCTTAACATAAGAACTTTAAACCTCAACAGATTTAATGTGCATCGGCCTTCTACAAGGTGGAATTTCATTCGCTGCAGAAATAGTCCCCGACTCGACGACACCGGTTGCGTGGCTAGAGCGGACGTGGTTAGTGGACACATAACATTTCGTGGTCTGGTCACTTTGAAACTCATCGTGGTTAGAGTGGACACATTTTTTTCTTTTAGGATAATTTTCAATTCTTTCATCCAATTTTACATTTGCTTTTTTTCCTTTTTATACCAGCGTCACCTAATTCTCTGGATTTCAAATTAAAAGGCACTTATTAGTTTAAACACTAAAAGAAAAAACACAAAAAGTTGAATTCGAAACATCAAACAATTTAGAAAAATGTGTAACATCTTTAAATTTTGTCACTAGGTTGAACTAAATCCAATGTTAAATGCTATTTATGCCTTTATAATAAAGGTTAGTAAGTATTTATTTACTTGTATTTATTTTTCTTTTATTTACTTGTATGTTGTAATTACTTCTAGTATTTATTTTTACTTACTTTAATGAAACCAATTAATTATATGGCCATTGCAACTGTTCTAACATTTATTTCACTCTAAAATACAGTTTTCCATAAAATTCCTGAAATTCGTTCATACCCTACATTATATTGTTACTTATTATTAATTTTTAAATATTTCTATCTGAAAGTTTTTATTACATTTCGCTATGTTTAAAATGTATTGGCTCTATAATATCTTAACAATTTAATACAAATAATTAAATTTGATCGGCACAAATGTATTTATTATCCTTGTAATTCGATAATCGAATCTGTTCTAATATGGGGAAAAAATGTGACCGCTCTAACCATGATGAATTTCAAAGTGTCCGCTCAGACCACGAAATCTTATATGTCCGCTGTAGGCATCCCACCACAAGACCGACTACTTCTTCGAAAAAAAATAAGCGCATCATATTGCACATTTTAATGGATCACTAAAAATATTGAAAGACATTAGTAAATTGTTAGATTTATTTTAAAATGTATTCATAATTCCTTCTATGTATTGTGTCTGTATTAGTACTACAATACAACGATCTTATGCGATAGGTAGGGATAAGTGATAACAGCGTAAATCGAATTCACATAAGTCGAGGCATAATTTCGCATACAAATACACATAAATTATTTTTAGTTGGGACCGTACACGAAAGAAAATAATAATTTAAAACAAAAATATATAGTAAATTCTTAGATAACACAAATACAAAATCGCATACAAAATTTAGTTTGATGTAGAAGGTTTTATAAAATCTAGCAAGTAGTCTGCCGGCTCAAAGATTTCTTTTCTCCTTTAGCATGCTAATAAGTTTCTTAAATCAGTGCTTCTCAAACTTTCAATATTTGCAACCCAATATTCAGTCAGAGTTTTCATCGAGCCCCCTGAGTTAGTATTTTGGTTATTCCAAACATCGCTATACTGCCAAATTGTTTAATATCTTGCTAAAAAAAAAAAAAAAAAAAAAAAAAAAAAAAAAAAGATCACTATATCCTTCGTAACATTACAAAAAAAAAAAAAAAAATAGTATCGATTGTGAACTATGCTGAAGAAGCCAATAAGCTACAATATGACTTTAATATTTTAATTGTCACTGGCGTATATAAACGTCTCGCTCAGTCAAAGCATTAATTGCCCCGGACGTATATATACGTTTTTCCGTAGTACGATTTTTCTGTGCACTGATATCCATAACAAAAACTCCAAAGGCTTTGGAATGCCACAGAAGGACATTGGCAGTGTTTGGGAACGATTTACTTTTTTCAGAGAATGTGCTTAATGCGAATTACCTCCCTCCTATACAACATATACTAGTGTTTATGTGGAATTGGGTGGCATTGGGAAGCGCGAATCGCATAACTTTAAATCGGTAGTAAAGTAATAAATTTTAAACAGTATAAATTATATCACTTTCGTCCTAATCACTTGATTACAGCTCAGAATTAAGAGAAGTGTCACTAAAAGGTATTGTATTTCTCAAGAAAGTGATTGAGTGTTTATTAACTTAGAGTTATAGAAAATATAGGTTATTAGGGATGCCCTCGTAATTTTAAACCATGTTCGAAGGATCAATACGACACCTGAGTTGGCACTCCTCTCGCCGAACTATCACTACAAATGAGAGGGTCCAAATGTAATCCGACTACACCAGGGGTTGGCAACCTCTTAGCTGTGCCATGCCAAACCAATCTACCAATATAATTCAGGGTGCCACACAGTAGGAAATGTCTGAAATAATTCGATTAGGGTGATAATGCACGCAAAATTAGAGAATAGAGGACAATATATAAGATAATATTTACAGTTTTATTATATACTAATTTTGCATCATTTAAACAACTTCTTTAACATAAAATAAACAACATAAAGCATTTCTGTTTCTTCAACAAAATTAAAAATAATTGAAATTTTACATATAAGTAATATTCATTAAAATAATAAATATACGACATAAAATATAATTATTTCCCTTCCTTACAGTTAAATGAAAACGTATCTAAAATTTTTAATGCGAACCTAGTGCTTGCACCGTTCTACTTTCATATCGCAAAATCAGAGGTGTGAAAGTCACATCAAATATGTGACTTTCAATTTGCCACGATTCTGAGCATTCAGTTGTTAAACAATTTCTTTGCGGACTCGAAATATTTTTTTATATGAAGAAATATTTTTTTACTTAGATGCATAGAACTAAAAGCGGAAAGCGAATGCATGCAATTTTCTTTCTTAAAACTATTGAATCTCTCCAGAAATGGCATTCAATAATTTACAAAATAGCTGTAAACTTATTTTTAGAATTATCTTTCAGTTTTTTTCTCGTTATTCTATAAATGTCCATAATTCTGAATATGTTTGTCAAATAAGGTCCATTACAAATTTATCAACTTCCATCCACTCAAAGTTTGACAAATTTGTAGAGTAGTGCAGAGTGCCACTGAGAATTCGAGTGCCACATGTAGCACGCGTGTCATAGGTTGCCGACCACTGCTCTACATGGAAGGTTTTCAGTGGTAGTAGTGCTCAAAATCATGACAAGCCAGCAACGACCTAGTGCCATAGCCACAGGGTTACCTAGGGCACTAGGCTAGGCTAAATTTTACAGATTTCAGCGTTAGTGAATAATCAATCCATAACATTTGAAGATAATATCAGGCAATCGTTTCATTAGTAATTTTCAAATTGATTTAATTCTTGGACTACAAAATATCACAGAATTAACAAACTGACTGTATGATAAATTATTTTTACTTCTAGGTTTCCTGCAAACTTGTTAAGAGCTTAGAGTGAAAAAGATTTTTAAGGTATCCGTCTACCCTACAATCATGAATTTTGACAAAAATTGACAAAATTCTTTTATTATTTTATTTCATAGGCTACCTTATTAGCTTTATAAAAATATTATGTTTATTATTTTCCATTCACTAGAACAGAAACTACGAGTATTTTTGTAAAAGCAGATAACACAACTTCAAGCAAGACGTCAAACTTTAAAATGCGATTTACTCGAAATGTTCTTTTTTAGAAAATGATCAAACAGGGACAACGATTGCTTAAAAAGGTTTTGAAATAATGAACTGAAATTTTTTGTGTATGGTCTGTATATTAGCGGAACTACTTTAACCTTCAGATTTATCTATCAATGTTTTATTATAAAATTTACAGTCCCTGAGGTGGATATAATCACTGATATTAAGCAGTTTTATATAATAACCAAGATAAAGTGCTCTAGTTTTTGTAAATATTAAAATATCTCTTATCTTGAAAGTCATTTAAAAAATAACTAACACACAACACATCAGAATTGAAAATTTGAAAATAAGTTCAGAAACGCTTTGTACAAAGTGAACGCCGTTTATACTTATTTTTGGGTATTTTTTTTCCAATTTTTTCTCATTTTAGAATTAGTATTTATTTTTCTCCCTTCTTGATTTTAGCATATTATTTTCTTTAAGTACTAAATGGATCTATAAACCACACAAAAAAAAACATATCTCTATTTTAAAAAAAAAGCTGTCGGACGTTTTTGGATACCTTAAGAATTTTCAATTCACGTAATTTTTATTCTACACGGAAATGTTTCCCAAAACAACTTTTTGTAACAATTAAAGCAGGGAAACTAAAGCTGAACCATTATGCTGTATTTTTGTCTCATAAATATTTAATCAGTACTAGAACGAAAGAATTATTTATAAAAAATATATTTGTGATTTAATTTTTCGTTCAGTGTATACGATAAACTAATAAAAATAGTTGAGAATAAAGAAAAAGTTTATTTTCACCATCTAGACATATTGCTTCTAATTTTTCATTTCATGAAAAAAAGTACAAAACTGTAAATAATTTTAACACCTAAGGTGAAAGAAGCTGTCGTGTATATAATGTTTACGCTACTTAACTCACAAAATTCGCCAAAGCAATCGACGAAGATCGACAAGTTGACGCCAGATTGAAAATAAAAACATGTACAATGATTGGCAAAAAAGAAAAAAAAAGCCAGATACTTAACACATATAACTTCAACCGTTTTGGTGACGGTTAAAAAATACAAAAAGTTAAAAACTTTTTAAAAAGAAGAAAACGAAGCGAAAAGAGTGAGGGGGGAAAGCATTTTCAAAAAGCTGGCATTTTGCAATTTTTATATTTGTTTCTTATCAAGAAAAGTTACTTTTTATTTGAAAGTCCAGAAGTTGGAGTGCTGATTTGAATGTCGGGGCAATCCATCATATTTGACCAGGCTTTTTAAAGGCATTTGCTGTACATGAGGGATTAGAATAAAAAGTGAAATTTCTTAAATTAAGGTATCGTAACCCATTATCGTTAATTTTTTAAAAACTTGTTTACAAATAAATATTGATAAAACAAAATTATGTTCAATTAATGTTCATGGATGTAAGTACATTTTTAAAGTATAATTATAATATAATAAAATAGGGGTGTGGAAATTATTTTGGATCGAGGGCAACTTTGCGGAAGTGGAAGATACCGAAGTGCTGCAATTTTGCATTCTTTAGTTAATTTGTATCTCAGAGAAAAAGGTATAAATGGTATTATAAAAATCGATCAATAAAAGTTAAATAAAATAAAAACAGTTTTATTCAACCATTTCATATTGCTAATTTTATATCATGTATAGCTGAAAGCTAAATTAATTTTAGAATCAGTTTAATGAGGCAAATGTACTTTTATATAATTCTTTTGGATATCAAGAGTAAAATTTTGTTGTTGTTGTTGAAGTGCTCATCACAGCCTGCAAGTTATATTAAGCCAACTTGTATTTATATTTATTCTTGTTGATCTCCATACAAAAGAAAACTTTGCTCTCAAATATATGTTGATCAGAAATGAAGAACATTATCTGTTTATTTTGTTTACTGATTGTCTTGGTGGGACGCCGCTAAAACCTTCTTAGTGGTCATTGGTTGACCATCTCTGTAATAAAAAAGAAACTTTTCTTAACACTAGAACGCCCTGGAATTTGATTACTCTTAAACAATCACCGGTGTCGTTACGACACCACGATATAAAATATATAAAATAATTGTAATAACTACTGTTCAGTAGGGTTTACCTTTAAGACTTATGAATTAAATTTCATGTAGTTATCATATTATAACCTTTTAAATCATAAAAAACTGACGTTGACATTATGATTTGCGAAGCTTGTTGGACCACTGATTTGTTGCAAAACATTTCGAGTCACAAATCTGCCAGAAACATTACTATAATGCGGTATCCATTCTGTGTCATTCTTAGCAACATATATATCAGGAATTACTGGAGTATTATCAATTTCATCTGCATTTTCTTCAGATTCTTCACATTCACTTTCACTCCATCTTATGCCTTAATCGGAATCTAAATTAGAACAAGGCAGCTCATCACCATCTGATTCATTCTCAGAAAGCTCTCACAACTAATTAGCAATTTCATCAGCGCTTAAAAGTTTTGTATGTGTCATCGTTTCAAGGTGTCGTCCCTGCACTAGGTTCGAAAATCGAATGAAAATTAGTTAAGAGGAGATAAAGAAATTCTATGTAACAAAGCACTTAGATGCACCAATTTTAGTATAACTAACCCATTCCCGTTGTAAACCCAATAACATTACATTAAAGGTCAAATAAGTGTGCTATATTACTTCTGGAAGTATTTTTACTAATAGTATCTACATAGTGAGCTATATTTTGCAGAAAGTCAACTGTTTATAATAATAAATCGCCTTCGTGTTAAAACAACAACGGATATTCTAGTTATATTAATTTGTAAAATATCTCCTAAATAACCTAGAACTACAAACCGTTCTCTGTGTTATCACCATGAAAAATTATTAAAAGTCACGAAAAATTTTCACATCCTCAGCAAAAATGCGGAAAGGAGAATAAATCAAACAGGCACCGGTGTCCATTTGACACTGACGAACATTCTAGTGTTCAAACATTAAAAATGTTACTAACGTTTAAATTTTTTTTCTCTGTAACATTTTAGTAACTGAATTTTTGAATTGAATAATTAATGCTTTTAAATTATAAATCTACATTAAATTTGTATGTAAAATTAAACTGCTTTCTAAGTTTATTTTTAAAATATGCCTCAAAACCGAAATCCTAATCGTAGGATAGATGTCAGATTCAATTATTTTTACTATAGCCACAGGATGAGATTATATATTTTTAAAAAATATATATATAGATGAAAATAATGTAACGAGTATGTGTAAGAAATTGTAAAGAAATAGGTTCACAAATTTTAAAATTTATGCGCGAAATACAATGTTGTTTAAAAAACATAAAAAGCAGACGTAACGTGAAAATAGTTTTGAAACTTTTTCTTATGGTAATTTAGGAAAACAAAATTTTTTCAATTAGGTTAATGAGTATATATTTTAATTATTAAAACATAAATTAATATATTTATTTAGCTAGAAAATAAGTTATTTAATAACTTTTAAAATCTTTTTTAAAATATTGTTATCAGGGTGGTATATAATAGTTTTTAATCAAATTAATTATTTAAAGTGTTTGCTTTGTATTGTTTATGCATTCAACTGAATGCAATTATTTAATCATTAACTATATTAGAGTTCATCTTTTTTCAAAATATGTATGTAAAATTTTTAAATGTATAAATTAAAATAAAATTTTCACTTCTAAACTGTGTTTACGAAACAAAAATAAATTTCTTGTAAATAAACACGTTTTGTCATTAGTATTATTATTTTGTGATATATCCCATGGAGTAAAATATGTCGACAGAATAAAATTAAAACATCTAAATCAAGATTTAGACAGAAAGACATATTGAAATATTAATATTAAAATGTATAGCTGTTTATGATACAATAATTTAAAGTTTTTGCTTAAAAAAAAAGCAATACATTATATCTTGTTTTAAATGGTTTTGTCGTTGTTTCATAAGTTTTGAAGTACTTTTTCGTAAGAGTAGAAGGTAACTGTAATTTTGCAATAATAACTATTCACGTTAGAAAAAAAATTGAATACTAATAAGAGTAAATTTTAATAGTGCATTTAGATATTTCTACAAAATCCAAACTAATTTTGAATGAAAGAAAATAAAATTTGAAATGAATAGCTGAAAATATTTCCTAGATAGAATGATCAATGTTGGTATTACGAAGCTCGACAAGGAGCCTTTCGGTGACGGATTTCATAAATTTGAGCCATGATCGAGTAATCAATATGACACTTCAGCTGGGACTTTTTTCTTCCATACTTCTATACCACTCCAACGGATGACATTTAGTCTCAGCAGGTTCAGCGTTCATTAAACTCTCTACACAGGGGTCTTTAGTGGCATTAGAACTCCATAGAAATAACATCAACCACGAATTTGCTGCCATAACCATGGGATTACCACGATTCCAAGTTTGATTGAAATGATTTTTTAAGTCTGTTTCAAATTCAAAAAAGAATCAAAAACATAAGGGTAAGAAAAAAATATAGCAAATTGATATTAGAAATTATATTTCTTAACCTTGGAGAGGTCGCTCAGGGCATTGAGTCACCCCAGGCTCACAAAATCATCGGGGTGCTTTCAGGGAACCAAATTTCACTATCTCTCTCTTAGAAGAATGTATCTTAAAGTAATTCTTAAATTAGATCAACATGTTATAGGTACATTATGTAAATACAATTAAGAAAAGTATTGTATATTTTACTAAGAAAATCATATACTGTTTATATAATTTAATGAATGGCCCATATAATTCGAATGCCAGATGATAATTTTGTCAAAAAGGTACTGTAGTTCAAAGTCACTGGGATTCAGAAGCGTGGGAGACCAAAGCTGAGATGGACAGACTCAGGGGAATCAAGCTTTGGATTATAAACGAGAAAGCATGGAGAACAAAGGGGAACAAGAGGTCACTATGGAGAAATCTTCAAAGAAAGGCATTGGCCCACGATGGGCTGTCTTGCCAGATATGATGATGATGATGTTAAAATGATTTACTCATTTTTCACTTAAATAAATTGTTCCGAATGTCATTATAGATGTGTGGGAAACTTGTGAGTTCTGCATGAAATTGCGACCAAAAGTTTATATGAGCTATTTTTGCTTAAATTTAGACATAAACATCGAATCAGCTGACATATTAATAAGTTGTTCCTTCTTCTTCATTGACAAGCTTTCGGATTTTTATCATAGTACTTGAATGGACTTTAATATATTCATGCTTAGTTTTCTTTTCTGGGAAATATTCTCTTACATGTGCTGTGTGTTTCTTGGAAATATTTTGTAAATGTTTTTTTTTCACTAATGAAGAAAGGTTCATTTTCCAATAGAAATTTATTTAGTTTTACAAAGCGGTGCATTAACGAGTATAAAATTATTTTGTGGAATCTAAAAACATAAACAATCGAATATTTTCTACCTAAATTTATTAGGTCGTAAGCATAAAGAAAAAATGTCTTAATATGTTTTATTACAGTATAATAAAGGTTTAGTATTACAGAATAAAGTTGCTATGCATAAATAAAGTTTTAAATGTAATGACTGGAATGATATTACTTTTGTTTTAGATAAAAATTTAAAAAATGACTTCTATTGTCGTTGTTGTAAACATATTCCATGTTATAGTAAATTCATTTAAATCTGTAAATACATTAGCCAAATATTTTTACATAATACGTATATACAGACTCTTGCTTATACAAACTTAATCGAGGGCGTAAATCTAATTATCATAATCATTTATAATTTTCTTTTCGATTTTTTTATTTTGACTCGTTTAGCCCCAGGGATTCAAGAAACACAGTTTGAAGACAACTGTTATAAACCTATAGTAAAATAAATATTACTAAGATACTTAGTTCTATTACATTCAAAACAAAAGCTTTAACAAAGGAATTAAGCTGATTTTCGTCATATCAAACAATTCTACAAACTATCCCCTTTGACATTTCACACAGATCCGAGTCTCAGCGAAAGCACTCACCACAACGCGACCTTCAATCCCCATAATTAACCAGAACTCAGTCGTCAACGGCTCATTCCGCTTCCGAGCGCATAGACGCTCCCTTTGTAGGTTCTTTGATTATGCGTTTATTGTATGCAAATAAATCACTGCGCGGAGGCATTATGTGGACATAAATCACCACTGCCATCACTGTTTCTGACAGCTCTCAACGCCACTGTGTGTTGGTCTCATTATGCCGTGGATGGTTGATTTTTATTGTTCCATGAAAACTACCGTTTAAGCATCCAGTAAAGAGAGAGGCAATTTCTTCATAATCAGTGGATTGGCAGTAATATACTCTAGGTATGGGTATTGGGAAGGAAAATGAGTGATGGACATTTCAATGGAGGTTTGCACGGAGAGTGATTTTTCCTCTCGTTTGAGTGAAGAACATGAATGAAAATTCGAGGAGTTGTGAACATAAAGTTTGAATTAAAATTCCTTTATTTAAATGCTAATGAACTTCAGATCTGGAGTTTGAAGGTTCTAATTAGTCTTAATTAATTAAGACTAATTGGGACATTAAAATGCAGGAAAGGGCTTTCGAAGTTATTGAGGAAGGTCTCTCATCAGTAAATACGATTAGTCTAGACTCTAAGTTTTAGAATTAATAAAATTATTATCCATCCACTTGAATTAATCTAACTCTAGATTAATTCAAGTGGATGGATAATAATTTTATTAATTCTTAAATTTTTAAATTTAAAATTTTAATAACTTTATTAATAATTGTATTCAACATGGGCACCATATTAGTTTTCTTTATAAATATATTTCTAACGGTTTTCAGTGAAATTCCAATACGTAATAACACTTGCATTAGGTTTTTTTTAAAAAAAATAATTACAGTTATTCAAAAGATGGTACTACATGTTTTATTAAATTAATAAATTTTCTTATTTTATATTAGTATCATTATGTATGTTGGTAAGTCCTTTTGTTTCCAATAAACTTTATATTACTATTCAAGGTTTCTAAATGTATATTTATAGATTTACTTTTATATTTTATCTTTTAGTTTATTAATTTCACACATTATGCGGTACTACTAATAATACTGCCTTTGTATTGGCGGGAAACATTAACTTGATGTTATGTTCACGAAGTATAAGTTGTATGATCTTCCAGTTTTTAATTCAACAACTTTAACTCTTTTCTAGTAAGTAGTCCATTAAGTTTTTATCGCTATATATTATTAACTAGCATTAGTGTACTTTATTTGGTAGTAATTACATATATATATAAAATTTCTTCCTTTCCTTATGGTTCAGTGCTTAAGCAAATTATAGGTGTATAGGTTGACTGGTAGCAAAACTTAATTTCAAGCTGAATATTTTTTTCCCAAGAACATGAATTTGCTATTGTACAACTGAGGCTAACACTTCTGATTTGACTAGTTATACATAGATTTATAACTATTTGTATATATTATTATTTTGGATAATATATACAAATATATATATACATATATATATATATATATATATATATATATATATATATACAGTCGAACCTCTATTTAATGAATTCATTGAGACAGAACATTTTTTTCATTAATAGGGGATTATTTGTGATATTGGGGCCCAAGCAAAATATAAAGCTTTTGGAAATCCTATAAGCAACGACATATCGATAATTAAAAATTATATATTTTCTATTCAACAACTAAAAGAACTATTTATGAATTATTAAGCACCACTTAATTTGGAATTTTAAAATACGAAATTGACTAAAGATATATCACAATTTTTCTTTTATTTCTAACTCGAAAGAGTTTTTTCCCGACATTATGCAGAAAGAAAAATACGGAATTACTGATATCCTACTGCCTAAGAGAGGTATGTTTTCACAGTTTCCAAGTAATGTAAGAAATTAGAAAATGTAACAGTTCTGATTGGAGTGGATAATTAATTTCTCTGTTAGAATCGCTATTCATTGTGTGTGTGTGGCTCCAACAAATCAACAAACACTTCACTTACACAGATATAGGCAGACCTTCTCAAATAAATCAAAATTGTTAAGTTCTTAATATTATAAGAATTATGACATTCTTCTTGACACCATTATTTAAATAACAAGCCATAACTCATAAAACATTCATACAATAAAAATATTTTTGTGCATTCTATAGAAAATATAAATATCAGGTTCAAAAAACTTTATAGAAATATATTTATATCATTTTGAGTTATCAGACTCGCCATGATTGATTTTGATTATTTTAATCACCCACTTCTGTTAGATTAAATACCCACTTCCAGATTATTTTTTTTTAATTTTGTAAAATTGAATGTAACTTGGCATTTTTATAGCATATAAACAAAACAAAGTATGTTTTCTAAAGTCAAAAGATAGTTCTATTCAATAAAATAGAAAATAACCAAACTGAATTTGCACACTTGAAACTAATCGGATACCTTGAATTAATTTTTTCTTAAATAATTATTTCAAAATGCATGATAATGAAACGAAAAATATTTGGAATCACGTAAGTTTGTTGAATTATTTAACATGCTTGCTTTATATTTTAGCAACATAATGAAGAAAAGTAGGTTCTTTTCTTGAGAGAAATTTCATTTATTTTCAATAATATATCATATTTTGAACGAGTAGGAATGATATTTATAATTGTAACTTTAAAAGTACTTCATCACTATAATAATTTTTTTTAAAATAATCATTTTGATCCTTTTATATACAGACTATTCTTATTTGTTTCAGTGCTTTAGTTTTTGTAAAAACAGAAATAACTCTTATCCTGAAAGTCACTTCAAAAATGAATAAAATAGCGACGCATCAGAATGAAAAAAAATTGAAAATTTGCTTGTAAGCGTTTAGTACAGATTGGGCCACGCTTATTTTATTTTCTTGTAAATTGTTACCCATTTTTTTCCATTTTAGTAATAATAATTTCTTTTTCTCTTCTTAGTTTTAGCATATTTTTCTTAAAATGTACTAAACAAATCTAAAAACCACAAAAAATCCCCATATCTCCAATTTTTTTAAAAAGTTATCTCAAGTAGTCGGATACCTTAAGAGCGTTTTTGTGTAAAACGTATTTCACTGTACATTGAATTTTCAAGAAAAATATAAGTCTAACAAGCAATATTTTGTGCAATATATTTATAATATAAGCATACAAACTGTATTCGAATGTATATTTCTTTTTTCAAGAAACTGATTAAATGTGTTTAAATCATATCATAGATTTATTATCCCCAATTTCAAAAGTGTGTGAGTTAAAACAATAGTTCCTGTTGCAATGATTTAAATTTTTCTTTCTATATAATATTGCTAAGCATTAAACGCCCGTATCGCTGGATACTTCATGAAATTGTAAGATTATGTATTATTTTTAAATAATTGTTATTTAAGTCCCAGCATTAAGCTCCCGATTGTATTGAAAAACATTATTTTACCCTTCGCTTCTTGATTTAAAAAGGACAGGACTTGAATTTCTAAAACAGAACTATATTTGTTATTCCCGCCCCCGTATTCCCCTCTGTAGGCGACTTTAAACTCAAAATATTACTACGCATCTTAATAATATCTTGTGATGAAAGTTGCTAAAATAATTTACATGATTTTCAATTTGTTATACACGCGTTTGTAAACAAACAAATAAGACGCTGAAAGCGCTTAAATTAGTTTTCTGAATTTCCATTTAAACTGTTAGTTAAGATAATGCATTCATATACAATAGAACAGAATACAAATAAGAACTTTCTATCGCGGGTTTTACATTAAACTCAAACAAAGAATTTTTGTTCCCGATGCAGAATGGAACATTTATTAAACGCAACTCTAAAATTCCGAAAACAGTAGCTCATTTTAAACGAGTAATGCGGAAAGTATAAAAATACTGAAGTGCTCTTAGAAAGGCAAATTTATTTATAAACATTTCTAAAGTATTAGCCTACACAGCGAGCGAGAAGATTATACATAATCCCTTTATCATTACGAGTGAAATATGTACTCGAATGAATTTTAAAACAATTCCGTTGCTATTATTGAATGATGAAAAGAATTCGAATACACGAGTCGCATGGAAATATTTGTTTTTTGAAGTAATAGAGTTATTTTAGAAAGGCCTCGATGCATTATCAAAATAACAGAATACATTATTGTTCCATTTACAAGGGTAAATGGAATACGAGTATTAACAGTTTTTGCTGCTTTGGGCTGTTATTAAAATGTAGCTATTTGTTTTCTGAATGTAAAAACGAGGGTTTGAATTACCTTTTTGCTTCTTATGCTAGATGGGAAATGAGTTCTTTTGAATTGGTACGCAAGTTTAATAAAAAGTTCAAATATATTTTAAAATGAAAGAAAGTTGTTTAATAAAAATAAACGCAAAGATGAAAATATTACTTGTTACTTTTGGCAACAAAAAAAGCGGTTTCTAATGCATTTCAACAAAAGTATATCTAGTAGAAAATTGAATAAAAGAAGGTTTTAAAAGGATATAAGTATTTTAAAATAATAAAAAAAGTAAGTTTGAATTTAATAAAATTGAAAAATGGGCAATTTGAAATGTATTTGTGGCAATTAATGACAATATAAATATATTTTTCAATTTTTTACAATATCAAAGTTTGGTTATTTTTAATTTTTCATAGCATCAATATTTGAATGCATATTTTCAATTTGCAAAATATGCATATTAATTGCATATGCTTTTATATGCATATGAATTATTATCAGAAATAAATGCAAGAACATTTCATTATCATGTTTAACCTAAATACATGAAATTCATCAAAATCGTATATTTTTTTATGGGACTGAATTTTAAAGCATTTTACACGATAATTTTTAACATTAGCGACATAATTTTTGTCGGTATAGTTAAAACATGATGCTATTATTTTATTTATTTTATTTTTAATGTTGTTCTGTTTTATTTTTTGTATTAAATTAGTGCTCAAGTATTTAATAATGTATAATTAAACAGTTTTTTTAGTTTCCTTTAATTTATACATCTTTGTTTGTTTGTTTATCATCATTATAAATAATTGTCAACTCTTCATTAAAATAAATTGTTTGATTCTTTACTCATTTCATTTACTTTATAATTACGCTGATGAGCGATAGGTAATGCTTTTAATGTTTGAGTGAATGTGTATAACGCCTTATTCTACATTCACTCGTATTGATTAATGTGTATTATTTATTTTTGATGATTATGCCTCTGTTAAGATTCCGTAACTGTAAGATAATCACTTGCGAGTAGATATATATGTAAAAGTTAATTAATTTTAAATATGCTTATAAAATATTTTTCTTCTGTTTTTATCACATATTATTGTGCTTTACATTAATTTTTTCAATGCAATTATACAATTATAAATGATCTCTCCGAGAGTCTTCGTAGACGTGCCAGGCCTAATTACGAGATCAGGTTTTTAAAAGTTGTTTATTCAGAATCAAAATCATGTCACTACCAATTGTAGAAAACGCAAAACTACACTTCCATTTCAAAAAGCTTTTAAAGAAATAAACATTCGGAAAAGGTCTCGTGGATACGCATATCACTCGAACAAACAAAAAAAAACATCTATATCATTTCGTCATCTGCAATTGTGCATATGTAACACATCCTCATTTGCAATTAAGGTGTTGCCTACTGCAGATGACTAAACGTCCCCGGATCGGGTTCAAATCGGTTTAGAAACTCGAATCTGAGATCATGGCTCGGGAATTGGAAAAACATTAACACATTTTATGAATTGTCTAACAATCTGCCTAATATTGCCAACTTGAGCACTTGAATATAGTATACAAGGTGATGTGTAGCGGTTTCTATATAATCCAGTAACAGCCTCCAGACAGAGGTGATCACTTTTGTCTAGTGGTCGTGTTACTAGGCTTCGGATCCATAGATCGCGGGTTCTATCCTCGACATGATTCATAAAGAATTATACACATTCCAGGTACTGTAAAACAGTAACAATCAAAGCTTCGCACCATGCCAACGAACTTTAAGGTAGATGTACTCTTAAGTTTGTGTCTCGCACTTAATGAAAGTGACAGGCAATTGCTTGTGTGTGAGTGTTATGTGGATTATATATATGTAGTCATACGAAATGGTGGCATCTGCAGTGGAAAATACTTTTTGTGTTCTTGAATTCAGCACACTGTCACAAGAGCCACTTCTTTTGAGTGGTGCTACAGTTGCAGAAAGACATTGATAACTTCATTCATCAATTGGATGGTGCATCACCACACTGATCAATCAATGTGCGAGATAATCTGATGAACATTTCCCCGTCAATGGTTTGGACGAGCCGCACGCTGCAGCATACCACTTATCTTATGGTCACCCAGAAGTCTTGACTTATCACTTTGCAATTTCTTCCAGTAGGGTACATAAGGAAGAAGGTATTCCCCTTCATCTTTCTATAGATTTAATGGAGCTGAAACAGCTTATTACTGTATCTACCTATGAACTTGAATCAGATACATTAACACGCGTTTTGGAGGAAATGAATTTTTCGACTCAATGTGGGTTATGTGACTAAGGCAGCGTTTCTCAAACTGTGGGGCGCGCCTCCTTTGGGGGTGTGACAAATCTACGAGGGGGGCGCGAGCATATTGAAAAGTCAAAAACAAAAGATTATTTAAAAAAATTATTAATTTATTGAAAGTAAGCAAACAAAATACATTCTGACATAATAAAAAATAATATACACATTTAGACTCATGTATTACACTTATGAACGTATCAGAGCTGCACAATGCATTTTATGATTAATTTAACAATACTAAGTTAAGAACAAGTTTAATAATTACCAGTGATCTCATGGGCTTATCATATAAAAATGATATACAAAAGTTAGCACTATTCATTATAATTTGTACGTTTTATAATTTTAATCACTCTGCTAACTAAAAATTATGCGATTCGCTTCCCAATGCCAACCGTTTTCTACGTAGATGCGTATACGATGTATTGGGGGGGGGGGGATAAAGAAGCAAATCCTTTGAAATAAGTAAATCCTTCGCAAACATATTGTTAAGGTACTTTTATTGCATTCTAAAGCCTTCGAAATAATTTTATGGATAGCAGTGCAGAGAAAAGATCGTACTTCGGAAAGACATATATATACGTCCGGGAAAATTAATGCTTTGACTGAGTGAGACGTTTATATACGCCGGTGGCATTTAAGAGGTTAAGATTGTATCGTAGTTTTAGATCAAAGTACAATATTATTGAATTCCAATATATTGTTATTGTATGAGGGGGGCGCGATGAAAATTACCATTGAATATTGGGTCGCGAATATTGAAACTTTGAGAAGCACTGGACTGAGGTTTCACTCAGAGAACATCAGGGACTGTATCCAACAAATACATTGAAACTGTATACTTCTTCATGAATCCCCCTGCATAATTACACTTTTTAACAAAATGTACATTCTCGTTCAAAAATCTATTCGTCATTCTTCATCAAAAATATTTTTTTGATTATATATAAATTTAAAAAAAATTACAATCCATTCATGCTAAATTACGCTGATCTTTTGAATGATTACTACGCAATTCTGTTATTTTTGTTGCTTATTCAATAGGGTGAGTGGGATTTGGTTTTTAAGAATTTAAAAAGCTACCATGCAAAAAGATTCTATTAATATAGATGGAGAGAAAACTAAAATTACAAAAATTCATTTTCATGTTAACTTTTGGCACAAGAGAAATGAAGAGTTTAAATACTTAAGATTTGTAGGTAAGAAGCTTAAGTAATTTTTGTTAAAACGAAACAGGAATTTTTGTACTTTTCAACGTTTATTGTGACAAGAGATCATATCAGGGGTGTAGCTACCATCGTATGAATGATACGGGCCCCCCAAGCTTCCGGGGGCCGCAAAATGTGTAAGAAAAAAATCGTAAAATATTGAGAGGGACCTGTATCAAAGAATATTGATACAGGTAATCTCAGAACTCTCTATCTACGCCAGTGTATCATATAACAAACAGTTAAATGAAGGGGGGAAAACATGATGTACATTTAACAGTTTCTTCTGTATTAATTTTTACAGTGCACGATAAAGTGGTAGATAAGAAAATGGAGTGACAAATAAGCAAGATGGCAGCTTTTTCTAATGGCAGTTTCAACTTCACCAACTCTTTCTCTAGACCAGAGGTAGACAATATTTTTATACCTAACACCCACTTTTGTATCTTTCATAGTAGTAACATTTTCTATCCACCCTCTTGCTTCACAGTTCCGTCACCCAAAGCCTTCGTGTAGCTAAATAGGGTCGTTTTGATATTTACTGATTCAGTACATTGTTTCTAAGCAATTAAGCTTCTAGTGCACCCACCCCCGTTGGTGGGCGAGATAACCCCAAGCGGGGGGTGCGAACATATCAAAACTCTACAACAAAAGATTATTTTTTTAAAAAATTACTAATTTGACATAATAAAAAATAAAATTCACATTTACACTGATGTAATATACTTATAAATGTATCAATACACAATGCATTTGATCATTAATTTAACAATACTAAGTTAAGATCTAATACTAAAAGTTATAAATAATTACCAGTGACTCGATGGTCTTGCCATGTATAAAATTATATACAAAAATTAACACTTATCTTGATAATTTGTTCAGTTTATAATTAATCTCTGAATTGCCGATAAAAAGTTCTGCAATTCGCTCCCAATGCCACCGGGCACACACACTGTCCAAGTCTTTTTATTGCATTCAACATCTTCGGAATAATTTTATGGATAGCAGTGCACAGAAAAGATCGTTCTTTGGAAAGACGTATATATGCGCCAGGGGAAAGTAACGCTTTGGTTGAGTGAGACGTTTATATACGCTCGTTGAACTTAAGATGTTAAAGTAGTTTTCTAATTATTAGCAGCAACAATTCAATACATTGTTATTGTATGGAGGGGGCGCGATGAAAATTATGGTTGAATACTGGGTCGCAAATATTGAAAGTTTAAGAAGCACTGTTCTAGTGCAATGGACCAGGACTGGGTCACTCAGAAAAGCCAGGATGTCTACATGTGGTCCACGGGTCGCAGGTTGAGTATCACTGATCTAGACTGCCGTTTCTTCTCTATGCCTAGTGATTAAGCTTACAATGGAAATCTAGAACATGCAGTAAATTTCATTTTCGAAGTATTCGCATAAATTGTGGAGAATGTAAATGATATCTTTATAATCTACAGAGCAGAATAAAATCAGACACAATAATACAGTATAAATCAAAATAAGCTTCACAAATTTAAGATTAATAAGAGTTTCATTTTTAAAATGTGCTATTTTCAACATCAAATATATCACCTTCAGTTCCTGTGCTCAGACATGATACGAACTGTTCAAGTTCTTTTTCATTACTCTTGATGATACCACTTTCTACGAGTGGATTTGTATTCGAATCAATCATCAGAAGAACCCAATAGAAGAACAATACTTCACCCATCATCCCATTAGTGATTTACAAACTTCCAGCGATCAATCGAACCAATCACTCACAGGAGAACAACTTCCCTCAAACGATTCCTCACCACAGATATTGTCTGGCGGAAGTAGAAGTTCTGTTTTTAGTTGCAACTCCTTGCAGGCTTGATGCTCAGATAGCCACGTGACATCCCATTAGTGCAACAATCGAAAACAAGGGGCCTTGTGGCAAGAGACTAGTTGCAGAAGATGGATTGTACTGAGCTGCCGAATTCCGAATTATCCCCCCACGATCAAATTAATCATTCACTTGTGCACCTTAGTCGACAATTGCCCATTCATCATCCAACACTCGGTCTTCTATCTGTTCACTCATCGATGAGACAGTGTGGGAATCGATACCGGAAGAAAGGAATCGATGATGGTGTTGTGTAGAATGAAGAGAAATTAGAGGAACTGAAAATTACATGTTCATGTACATTATTTCTCAAGAAGCTTCAAAACGATTCAGTTTCAACGATTTATAACACTTTATACTTAAATACATTACTGCCACGTTTCTCAAGCTGTGGGGCGCGTCCTCCCCCCCCCCTTGGAGGGTGAGATGTGCAAGCATATCGAAAAGTCCAAAATAAAAAGTTATTTTTTTTAAAAAAAAAATATTAACTTACTGAAAGAAACAAAACAAAATAAATTCTAATAGCATAAATAATAAAAACCATATTTACACAGGCTTAAAAATGCATTTTAAAAAAGTATCTGTACTACACAATGTATTTAAAAATTAATTTATCAATACTACATTAAGGAGCAAAAGTTTAATAATGATTACTGACTCCCATATGTTTGTCCTATACAAAATTTAATACTTGATAATATGTGCGGTTTATATTAAGTCGCATTGTATCTTTAGCGTCAAAGTATATTATTATTGCATTAAATGCAGTGGTATTGTATGGAAGGAGGACGATGAAAATTATGATTGAAAATTGAGTGGCAAATTTTAACAGTTTGAAAAGTACTGCCTTACAGTACATTGAAGGAAGATATTTTCAAAGAGATTCAAGATATTTCAAGATTTCTAAATATTTTATATAAATAGCTATCTGCTTTCAGCATTAATTTCTATCATCATACTAGTTTATTATCGATGAAGGTTTTACTTGGTGAAAAGAGCATTAGGATGAAATTAAATTTATATGTTTTTTCACGTTATTCTGGCGGAAAAATATAATGATCGTAAAATCTGGTGTATAACGCGCACTTTTAACACAAAAAATAAAACCGAAATTAATGGACCCTCGTTGTTCGCTTGGTATAAGAGTTACAGCTTCAAAAATAATATAGAGAAGAGTATAAGAAAACTAGACTTCTGTATAGATAAGAATACCGTTAATTTAAAAAAAATGACATACCAAATGAGCTTAAGTAGTTGTAGTTCTAGAAGTATGCTATTTCTTCAAAATCTTGGGATAATACCTTGAATAAATCCAAACATAAGAGCATTTCATACGCACAATTCAGGTTCCTTCCGAAAAAGAGGGGGCGCTTAGTACTGCAAACATACCTAAAAATTTTAAAAAACGCAATTTGAAAGTATAGGTGCTCGTTATACGGCGGGTGTGTGAGTGAATATTAACGTCTCACTATAAAGCTACACGAGGGCTTTTGGTGACGGACCTCGTAATGGTCAAGTGCTGAAAACGACACCTCAGCTGGTATTCCCCTCTCCAAACTTCCACACCACTCCAATGGGAGGTCGTTTGAGTCTGCATGTCAGGTTTTCAGCGGTACTAGGCTCCAGCTCATGACAAACCGATCACGAATCCATAACTTGTCCACTAGGCTTCCGCGACCTCGCGTTATTCGCCAGGTTTTAATGTAAAGTCATTTTTTTAAGCACAATGATTTAAGTGAGTTTGAATCTTGTATCAGCGGAAAATCAGAAAGTGTTCAGTAAATTTCCAATCATTCTCTAAAATCACTGTATATTATCCAGTCATGGATTTTTTTAGAACATAAACTCTTAAACTTTTCGGGTTACGATCCCATTTTTTGTACAAAAATTTTGTGCAACCCCATAAGTATTGCATAAAGTTTATACATGTTTGGGTCTTCTATATGTATTTTATTTGTGGTTTATTATTGTTTTATGGTAGCAAACATCCGCAATAATTTTTTACTTTGAATATAAACGATATATAAATTGTAATTTACAAAATGAAAAAAAAAACATTATGTAATGTAATTATACGGTTTAATTATACATAAATTATAACCTGCTGATTAAGTGTAGTCATTTTTCAGTTCATTTCTGAGATCATAATCTATAACTAATAACGGTATATGTAAGATTTAAGTATCAATGGGAAGGAGGGACGTGATAAGTTTTAATTAAGTTATTAAATCTTGGAATAATTGTCAACATCGTCCGACAAAGTACTTCCTCAATATTCTTTAGACTTAATCGATACTTCAATAAAAGATTCTAAAAAAAACATTTAAACTATCTATTGTCTTTCACTTTAAAAATCTAAATAAACAATCAAGTTATCATTATTAATAATGGCGAATAAGTTATTTTATGCAAAAAGATATATCAAAAATCCTAAAATGTTTGGTGACCCCCAACTGCAAGTCACGCGGCTCCATTTGGGGTAGGAACTCTTAGTCTAAGAAACACTGGTTAAGAATATGTAGAAATTAAAATACTCCCACATTAATTGTGATTTAAAATAATAAAAATAAACTAAAGAATAACGACAGAAAGTAATGAAAAAATGAAATAATGTAGAAAAAAATAGTTTATTTTACTTATAAAAATTTAACTAAACGCCTTGACTGAAGAATTTTTAAAGAGAGGCATTTAGAATATTGCAGATACTTTTCCATTGTGTACCTTAAAGTTCGAATAATTACAAAAGTAATTAAGTGCTTCGTTTCTACTGAATATAAATAACAAGTTACAAGCTAATAGAAGTAAAACTAAAGGTGCATCAAAGCATTAGCAGATGAGTGTCTTATAAAAATAATATTATCATTTTCCTTCAGTCGTATACGAATAAAATAGTAAAAACAGTTTATATACCCTCACAGAATGCAGTTTGAAATGAATTAAATTAGGAACATAACAAAAAACAAAACAGTACTTTTCGGGAAGAGTTAGGGAGAAAATTTAATTTTGTATATTCTATGACAATAATATAACTTCAAAATACACACCTATGAAATATATGTTAGAAAATTTGGAAACCTAAACAATTACTCTTTTATTAGGTTATTATAGATGTTCAATAACTATCTGTTATCGTGAAACAGAAAAATTAAAGTTTAGGAAAATTTAGATACATTTTTAAGTATATTTAATACGCAACTAATTGTGTGCTATTCTAATGTTCAATTTACATTTAAGGTTGATAAAAAACTTTCCCTCCTCTTTATGGAACAATCCTCGCTTTTATTTAATTAAAATTATGTGTGCGTAAGAATGTTCAGAAATATTTATAAATACATTTTAGTAAACTTCTGATTTTTTCCAGCTGTGGAATATTTCATTATTATCCATAAGGATATTGATTGTAATACACTTTTTTCAGTTTCATAGTAATGGTTTTTATGAATCAACAAAAACTGTCATACTTATCGATCCCAAGTACAGTTTGTACTTTCTTAATTTATAGATTTTTTAATCTAAATTTAAAACTTTGTTACTTTTATTTTTATGCTCGTAATTATGATTTTGAATTGGGTTTTAATGTTTTGAGATTTTATTTATTTCATATTTTTGTTTTCTTAAGTATGAAATAAATAGAATCTCAAAACATTAAAATCCAATTCAAAATCACAATAACGAGCATAAGAATAAAAGTAACACAGTTTTAAATTGTGTGTGTCTGTGTGTGCGCGCGCGTGTGAAGGTGTATATTTACATAGAGATGGAAAATAAATATTTAAAGAAAAATAAAGAGATCATAATGAAATATGAAAATTCGAAGTCCAAATGGGGAGCACAACAATAAGAAAATAATTAAAAAGAACTTAAATCAGTTTGTTACGGTTTGTATTTGAAATTCTTACTAATCCTCTAGGGTAAATACTTTTATGGCTTCATATGACTTTAAAACCGCTTTTCGTAAGGGAATCACGATTTATGTCAATGAGCGTTGCTGTTTAAATTCAAGTGAAGAGAAAAGTGAGAAATGCTTAGGACTGCCTCCATAAGAAATTTACTGCGTTAAAAAATCTATAGTGAAAACTACCGGTATTCAAGGAAAATGTTCCGATGGGTCATTTTAGGAAGTTTTGTATAGCTGTTGATCTACGGGTCACGATAAGTATTGAGTTTATTATTATAAATTAGTAACTCTAACCAGACTGCTCCTCTAGCTTAGGTCAGACTTAGATAATGATTTGATACTCCTAATAAAAGTGTGTACTGTTTAAAATGTCTCTTCCATTGGCACATTCTCTCACCTCTACAGGTGAGACTTTGCGATAAATTTAAATTTATAAATCAACCAAATGCAACCTTGCACTTAGGACTAAAAAGTGGGGTTCAGTTAGTATGATGGCTTCAACATTCCCCATTGTATAACTTGAAAGGCTAAAATGAAAATACACAAATGGCATCTTAAAAATTAAAATTTAGAAGTTTAAATTATAAAAAATTAAAGTTTAAAATTTGGTATATTTACCAAATGAGAAAATGACGAGGCTTAAACATAAATGAATTATAATATTAAAAACACCAGTTAGTAAGATATATTAAATAATCAATTATTCAACCCCAAATAATAAAACAATCTTAAATTTAAATATATATACAGTTGAACCCTGATTTACTGGATTCATCGCGAACGAAAATTTTGTTCGTTAATTCGGGGTTATTCGTTTTGTAGGGGTCCAAAAAATACAAATTTTTTTTCACTTACTTTCTGAAAATTCTCTATAAGCATCTCACAAAACTATTCATAGTTAGAAATTACACATTCTTTATTCAACAGTTAAAAATACTATTAGTGAATTATTGCGCACCAGCTAATTGGAAATTTTGAAATACTGACTAATAGACGTTTGGAAATCTTTTTTTCCTGATTCCAAAGAATTATTTTTCGTCTTCAGGTAGAGAAGCAAATAATGCATCATTTACATCCTGCTGCATAAAAGAAAGGTATGTTTCCACATTTTCCAAACAATGTAAGACATTAGGAAATGCATCATTTTCATAGGAGTCCCATTATCACAATATTTGCATTAGAGTTTGTAGTCAATGGCTTTGACAAATCAACAATTTTCACAATTTTAGTTGAACTGATAGACAGCCTTTCATCAAATGTATCATTTTTGTTAAAATCTTAAAATATCTCCTGTTTTGTGGATTGGGATTTCCTTTTCTACTGAAGAATCACACGATAGGTTATTCTCACGACTCATCAACATTTGTAAAGTCTGATGAGGTCTTCACCCTTTCCCGTTGAAATTTGCTGCTTAGAAGAAAAGGCTTTTTTTCTGTTCGGAACAAAATAAAAAATATGTCATTTGAAAAAAATCCGTTCTAATACAAGTTAATGAAAATAATTTTTCCAGCTGCTTATATAATTCGTTTGTTAGGGGTTTAGTATTCGTTAAATAAGGGGCTATGCTTTCATTTTAATTGAAGGATTATAAAAATCGTTAAATCGGGAACTTGGTTAAATAGGGTTTCGTTAAATTCGAGTCCGACTTTATATACACATGTCCTACATCAGCCTTTAAAACAATTATAAATCTAAATATCTCATAATAAGTGAAAATAAAAATAAATTAATAAAAATATTTTTAATTGAACTCTTAATTTTTATCTTGAAGGAGATTCTGTCTTCACATCTAACACAACGAATTTTTTTTTATATAATTCATATCTGTTTAATGATATAAAGTACAGCATCTTAAGAATAAAAAAACAAATAATAAAAAACATTTATATTTAGGTAGATCGATAAATTCTCCAAAGATTAAAAAAAATAATTCGCAGTTCTTATTTGACTTCAAATAAATGAGATATTTTATGCCACTGCGATCGAACATGACACATAGAGATTTTTTTATCAAAGAGAATCAGAAACGCTTCTGTTTTATAAATGAAAAGATGCTGAGACTAAAATGTAATAATATCTCATACACAAGTCGAATCTTCCTCGCTTGAGTTTATTCCCTCTAAAAAAAGAATAGATAATTAATTAATCTGAAGAATATCTTATAAGATTCTATTAAATGTGACATAAGGAAACTTATTCGTATCACTTTTAATTTCATGTTACAAACAATTAGTACATAATTTTTTCATTTAATGAAAGTAACATAGTTTCTACACAGAGCACTCCATCTTATTGAATTTGAGAAAGTAATTATTTCTTTATGAAATCTTAATGAAAAATAGTTTCTATGTCTTTGACATTTAAAAGACGACAAAGATATAAATTCTTTAAGTAATTAGTTATGCTCCATACCTGAGAAAAGAGATCACATGCTTACTTTGTCATTTAAAAGTACGAAATTTCTCTTTTAATGAATCTGGTTCCGCAAATGACAGGCCTGTCCCCTGACATGATTTGATACTAGAAAATAAAAATTCTATGAAATATTCTTATTAATCTGTTAATTGGATTTTAATTAAAGGGGTGAGCGGGAAGGGTAATCGAAATTCTTTTGAAATTTCGTAGAATTTTTTTTTATTTCTATTTTTGAAAGGACTTTCAGCATTAAACAGAATATTACGTCTTTAAAATATTGAGAATATTTGAATAAAGTGTATTTTTTTGGAGAATACTGTGAAAAAGAATTTAGCTTTGTCAGAAGTTAATTAAAATGATCCCATGTAATTTGAGGTTCTTGATTAAATGTATTTCAAAATTAAATTCTTGTTGGAAAAAAAAAGAATATGAGCTATTTTTCTATGAACAAATCAATAAATACGCGTAACGGTGACAAAATCATTTTTGTGCTAAAAAAAATTATATATGGAGAAATTATTCAACGGTCCAGACATTTTCCTTTTCAATGTAAAGTAATTTAATAACTTTCACATTACTTAAAACAAAAACAAAAACACATTACAGAAAATTGTTTTGTAATACAAAGAGATTTAAAGTCTTTTTTGCTTTTTGATGAAAATTTCCATCATAGCATTTATTGAAGAAAAAATTGTACTTAAAACAAAAGTATACTGTTGCTTGTTTGTTGTTGGCAACTTATTTCCCGATTATAGCGTGATAAGGAAGGTACCTGTCAAAAAAAATTAAATGTTACTATCAGTAAAGCGGGTTTGAACTTGTAACCCCGCTGTTTGTTGTGGTTGGAAGAAATGTGCGATTAATTGAATATTTTTTTATAACTAAGTTGACATTTTTTTTTGCTGATAAAAGCAATAATGAGTGAGAAAATGGTTTGTTTTTGTGTTTCTGTTATTTTCTGTGTAATTTACATGGAATATTCCAAATATTCTTCCCAAAACCCTGTAACAGAAATTTACATCACTATGCAGTTGTTTCACTTCTAATGCATGGCGAAAATGTTTTTATTCAATGTTTGTTTTATGTTATTTTTGTAGAGAAAATTAGAAGAGAAGGACATTGAAGATTAATTGGACCAGTTAGAAGGCAATTGGTCATTTGAAGATGGCCTCTCGATGACGAAATTTCTGACATCGAGTACCGTGATGCAGATGAAATAAGGATAATAATAATAGCTGTTTTTTTAATTACTATCGGGAATAAAAATGATACAAATATACATATTTTTTATTTATTTTGTACTGAGCTTAACATCTAAATTTGATGATGGATATTTCCTTTACATTCTTTTAAATTATATGATACTATATATTTATACTAGAATTTTTGTAAACGTTTTTACTTTTATCTAGAGTCTGAATTATATCACCTTGATTTATTTCACACACACACACACAAAGGAAAAATCATGTAGAGAAGAATTAAAAAATAATAAGGTGAGATAAGTAATATAAAACTTACATCATACAAGCGAGTGTTTAAAGATGATATTGTTCAATAGTCTTGCATTATGTATATGGATAAAGGGAAAAAACACATTTGTAAGCAATGAAATAAATAATTTAATAAATATACCCCATGATTTGAATACACACACACATATTTATCACCATTAAAGGCAATTATTAGTTTATTATTCACTCATCAGTAGTTTGCATTTCATGTTGTTATAAATATAATAACTAATCTGTGATACTTATTGAAATTATATTTAGTCAATAACTATGAATAAACTTAACAAGCTAACGATTATTAATATTTAATGATATTTAATTTTTCAAATAAAATTTTTCTTTCAGTTTTATAAATTTTTCGCTGTAATTTCTCCTAATATTCTGGACGCATTGTTTATAATTGTGTATCAATAAGGTAAGCACGTTTATATTTTCATAAATGTGTATTCTTCTAAATTTTAAGAGCATCATTTACTACGGCATTTAACTGTGTTAAAAATTTATCAATCATATCTGAATACCACCACATAACTAAATGCAATATATTATCAAAGGTAATTTGAAGTTTAACAATTAAAAACTAAATCGCTGTACGTTTTGACTAAATTCATAAAATATTACTTTATTAATGCACACATTGTATGCATCTATTATTCGAAACATTATATAGTTTATTTGTATAAGTTAGGAATTTATCACATTCATAAAATTCGTTTTTCATAAAAATGTTCCGCTAAAATGATAATTTTAAGTATTTTTCAAAAAACTTAAACCATATATTCTATGTGAATTTTCATATATATTATTTACATAATGCTCCATATTAATCGAAGAGTACGTATAATTGAAGAGGTTGAACGATTGCATGTATGATTACACTATTGCAAGTGATATTTTATTTTTAAGAGGATCTATACACAATATTGAATATATATGTATGTATATATACATGTGCATGTGTGTTTATACACTTATATACTCATATACGTGTGTCGGTCCCCCCCCACATATATATATATATATATACTCATGAACAAATTGTCCATATCTATATATACAAAGGAGAAAAGCGACTCACTCCTCTCAATATATCTGGAACTATTAAACCAACAGACTTATAATTTGGTAGACATGTTCCTTTCATTAAGTAGAGATCCACTAAGAACGGATTTAAAAGAAATCGAAACTCAAATTGCGTTACGGGGAATTATATAAGTTGCGTTATAAATAAGTGCTTGAAATATAAATTACTCGATGTACACACTTAAAATTTGATTCCTTTGAAGCAGATTCCTTTCATCGAGTAGAGATCCGCTGCAATTCAGGTTTTTCAAAAATAGACCCCCCAAGTGGCTTTGCAGGAGCTTAAGGGGTGTTATTGGTAATTATTTTCAATTTAAAATATTAGACGCAAGCAGATTCCTTTAATGTAGTAAACATCCACTTCAAAATTGGTTTTACGAAAATCGACCCCTCAAATGGCGTTTGGATGGATTAACGGGCGTTAAAAATAAGTATTCCCATTTTCAAAATATTACACGTACAGTTAGAAAATTAGAAAGCAGGTTTCTTTCAAGGAGTAGAGATCCACTACAAAACGGGTCTTGTGAAAATCAAGCTTTAAGTGTCGTAGCGGATCTTAAGGGCCATTATAGATAATTATTTCCATATGTAAACTACTAGACGTACAGTCTGGAAAATTTGTAGGCATATTTCTTTCATGGTGTAGAGATCCTCTAAAAATAGGAAATAGGAAATTACAAATTTTAGATAGATAGATAAAAAATAGGAAATTACAAATTTTAGAAATTGCATACTCCAACGAAGAGCGTATTTTTTCAACAAAGCAAGGAATAAAAAATTATCAGCATGTTACAAGGGAATTTTGCGGTAGAAAAAAAAACCTTTGAGCTGACAGACTACTTGTTAGATTTTATTAATCCTTCTACATCAAAATGGCCGCGGCTTGCGATTTTGTGTGTATTTGTGTTACCTAAAATTTTATTATTTTTTTACCTAAACTATTATTTTCTTTCATCTCTGACCCCTCAGTTAAGATAATTCTCATGTATTTATTTGCTAAATTATACTCCGACTTACGCGAATTTGACTTATAGCGTTATCACTCAGCCCCAACAATCGCGTACGTTCGAGGTATTATATATATATATATATATTGTATATATGTGTGTGTGTGTGTGTGTGTGTGTGTGTGTGTGTGTGTGTGTGTGTGTGTGTGTGTGTGTGTGTGTGTAAGGATAATTAAATTAGATCTAAAATTAAATCGCTAATCCATTTCTAACTTTTATTTTCCCGTTACATCTTCAAGTATTAAATTTATTACCCAGTTCGGGAATGGATAACACATGGCTTAACAGAAGTTTGCCGGCTCCGACCATTAAATTTTATTACCTATATGTCATGCTTAAATTCTCAAGTATACATCTTGAATCAGAAGCGTGCTTGAAGAGCATATGGCTTCGGAGGGGGGCGCCTATTCATATGGTTAACACGTGTCCGTCTCTCTCTCTCTCTCTTACAAACAGATTATAAAATGATCTCATGGAATAAAGACAGTTAAATTAAAATGTCTTGAAGTTCACTAAAAACACCACGACATATATATATATATACGCGTGTGACACACATGCGCATGTTTATATATACATACATATGTATAATACATACTCACATATATATATACTTATTTGTGTAACAATCGGTATATTAATGAAATATGTAAATTAATTTAATTTTCTGATTATGGATTAGCTACTTGAAGTAAGAGAAAGAAGAAAGTCTCTTTCACAATCCAGGATAAAAAAAATATACAGCATATCAAAAAACAAACATTATACTCTATTCAGCTAGACCGATATCCTTTAAAGGTTGCCAAGATAAGAATTTGTGGGAATGCTTCATTGTATTCTATCCAACTCAATTACACACACATACACACAACTCCGTGGCTTATCACCATCGTCCCAGAACAGGTACGGTTGCATTAAAATCACCGTCCAGGAATCCCCTCGATACAGAAATTCTTCCTTATCAGTTGGCAACAGTGATTGAACTCAATTACATTCAATGATTCTATGATGACACTCCCACAATTCACTGGGCCATGCTATTGTTTCACAGATATCGCAGTATCTCTTTTGTCATGCTGTGCTAAAGAGGAGAGTACAATGAAATGTTCTATCTCTCTTACTGTTTGTGTTTTGACCATTGTTGTAAAAGTAATTTCGTTTTAGCTCAGTTGATCCTGATTCTTTTTTTAAAATAAAGTAAAATGTTTTGAGATTATTTGGAGAAAATAGGAAATAAGTATAAAAATGTAAATATTTTAGTAATGATAATCGTAATGTGGAAGAAATTTAGTTTCTATGGTTGCTACACATTTATTATTTTCGAATTGAGCAAGTGTTTATTGATGTTACACTAGCTAGGGCACTAGGGCTATGGGCTCAATTCATGTGACGTCATAGTCACATGATAACGATAATTACGCGTTTCCAGTCAATCAGTGACATCATAGTCACACAGAAATTGCAATCATGTATTTCCAGCCAATCCGTTTATGCGCTTCACTGTTGATTACGTTTGCTTTTTGCGGAAACCTTCTTTAAATGAGAACATATTTGTCAAGAATAACAGCATACATGTGGAAGCCAAATGCTCTTGATTTAAATACACGTATGGTATATATATTTTTATTTTAAAGGATTTTATCATTTAAACATTTTTATACAATTATCAAAATTTAAATAGTTATCCTATCTAAGCATTACAAGTGGAACTGCAAGTATGTCCAATGCCAGCTTGTTTTGAATTACGTTGACAACACGTGACCGTCATGAGTTGAGCCATTGATGAAAGACCTCGTAATTTTGAACCTCAAACAAGTGGTCAAGGACGTTACCTGAGCTGCCACCCCTTTTTCTGTCATCCGCACCTCACCATTGGAAGACGTCTGACTGATTCATTGCGCAAACGCCTCCTCTACACGGCGGGTCTTCAGTGGCACCAAGACTCGATCTCACGACACGCCAGCCACAGCTCCATGACCTTGACCACTAGGCTACCATGCTCACCATATGTGGCGTGAAACTGTGGGTGAATATGGTTCGGCTTATATATGTGGCACTTAAAGAATTAAAGTTCGCATCAGGGATTATGTGTGTTGTTACATTTAAATACTTTTCATAAAGGAATTAGAAAATTATTTATTATTATCAATTTTTTTATTTTGAAAAGGTATGTGGTAATTTTGTGAATATATATTTGTAAATATTTTTGTAATGAAATATGAAGTGAGTATACATACGTGTTGAACAATAACGCTTTTGATGTATTAAAATACAGAAATAGCTAATTACTTTTCATTTTTTAATAAAAATATGGAATTTATAAGAGAAAATATATGTAATACTCTCATATTTTCTTTTTTATAACTCCGCAAATTTACGAAAATCCAATTATGCTGAGCTACAAATGACTATGGTATTGATGTAAGAAAATTTTTACTTCATATATAATAATGGAAATGGTCGTCTTAAAGAAATTACTAACAATAAAAATAGCATTAATATAATTAAATTCATAAGAGATAAGGAGAATTTTTCATTATGTATTGAGGCTTTCGATTAGGTTTTTTAATTTATATATATGTGTGCGTGTGTTGGATATAATTAAAATTTTTCCCCACGCGTACGATAAATAACGTTTTAATAAAACGATAAAATTTGAAAAATTAAACATTCTTATAAAATTTGTGCAATGCAAGAAAAATTCACTAATATTAATGAAAATATTTCTATTAAAGGCATATCTAAAGTAGCTTCTAAGAGTAGTTGTTTTTCCAAACTACATAAATAAATTTTTATAAGCTAAATTCAGGAAAAATACATATCGTATTTTTCGTGTATCATTTTATTAGTAATTCAATTATATTTTTGGTAGACATAATGAGTTTAAATCTAATAATACATTTTACTCTGACAATTTTAAGTGACTTCGGTAACCAAATGGCCATGGTGATGAACAAGTGACCACCGTTCTATTTAACAAATCGTACCCCGTCAAACTCCGTGGTATAAAAAATGAATGTACGTTGACACCCTGAGTACCATGTAACTACTAGTGGATACATGTTATGTATAGAGTAAAATATCATTGTAACCTCATGTAAATACGCGGCTTATTTAGGTATGCAAACACTGTAACACGCACGGGAAACATTATGAGGTAATTTCTTTCATTGGGATTACATAAAATTACAAAAGTTAAGTTATAAAATGTTTGGGTTACAAAATTTTTAAAAAAATAGGAAATTTAAAATTAAAATTGCAAATCTTTGTAAAATTGCTCAAAATGTTCCTTGGAACAAAAAGCTTTTTCACATGCATTTCATGAATGTATTGTCATTTTGTTCCATTTCTTCATCTTCTTCATCTCAAATAAACCCGTATCAAAGTGAAGGTCGGTTCATCAGTTTCTAGTAAATATTCTCATCCAGTATTATCACTTTCGTTGAAATGCAACGGCGATGCTATTTGGCAAGAAAAAGTAAAAATAAAAAACAAAAATAGTAATACAAACTTTAGAAAGCGGGACGAAACATGAACAAACGTGCGACTTAGTCAGAGTCAAAAGGAAAAATGAAATGTGCGTCATAACGCAAAGGGGAGTCTTCCCAGAAATCTGGGATTTTGGATAATATCTGGGAGTACGGATAATACAGTTTCCAATCAGATTACTCTTACTAGTGGGTTAAATGATCGGACTTTAGTAGCCCTTGTATGATGACTAATTATGTTGTATATTTTAAAAGAAATGCACTTGAAATATATTTAAATTAAAATAATTATTTTAGCTTTTTAATAGCCTTATACCAAAACTTCTAAAACTTTCAATATTTACGACCCAATATTAAATCATATTTTTCATTGCTTCCTGCTCCCCCCGTCTCCATACAATAACTAAAGTATTAAATTCAATAATACTATACTTTGTCGGTAAAGCTACAAAACGATTTTAATCTCTTTAGTGACACCGGCGTATATAAACGTCTCGCTCAGCCAAAGTGTTAATTTTCCCGGATGTATATATACGTATTTCCGAAGGGCAATTTTTTTTTTTTTTTTTTTTTTTTTTTTTTTGTGCACTGCTATCCATAAAATTATTTCGAAGGCTTTGGAATGCAATAAAAGGATATTGACAGTGTGTATGTATTTGGGAAGGATTTACTTATTTCAGAGAAGGTTTTACTTATTTTTTCATTTTCATCCCCTCCCCCCTAATACATCGCATACGTGCACCTGCGCGGAAAATGGTGGCAGTGGGAAATCGCATAATTTTTAAACGGCAGTTAAGGAATTTAATTATAAACCGTACAAATTGATCAAGATACGTGTTAAATTTTGTATATAATTTTATATATCACTGGTATTTATTTAACTTGATCTTAAATTAGTATTGCTAAATTAATTATAAAATACATTGTGCAGTACTGATACATTTATATGTATATTATATCAGTACAAATGTGTATTTTTTATTTGGTTTTGTCAAAATGTATTTTGTTTGTTTACTTCAGTAAATTAATAATTTTTTTAAATAAATTTGTTACGACTTTTTAATATAATCTCGCCACCCTCGCAGAGTTATCACGTCGCCGTACGGGAGGGAGGCTCCTCACAGTTTAAAAAAAGCTGCCTTATACGAATATAATAAAAAAAAAAAAAAAAAATATATTATTTTTTTTTTTTTTTTTTTTTTTTTTTTTTTTTTTTTTTTTTTTTTTTTTTTTTTTTTTTTTTTTTTTTTTTTATTATATATATATATATTCCAAGATAATACCTTGAAATATTACGTTAATTAAATATGCCTGGTGACGTAACGAACATGCCTAATTAACGTACCAATTCGCTTTTGTTTTTGATTCTTTAGATAATGCCAAAATACCTTTAAATTCAGCTTATCTTCAATTTAAAATATATTTTTGACTATAAATTTGATGAAAGAAATAGAAATTGATCAACGTTACTATTATTCACAAAATATTTATATACCCCTGATACAGTACCTGTTATATTTTGTTAAACTAGTACAGACTTTATATCACTCTACAAAACATATAACACAATTTCCATGTTATCGAATCATATATCCGATTTATTCTAACCTTAAAGTTATAAAGATCCTATGTATTATCCAGTATTCTTAACTATTTCTAAACTCTAACTATTATAATATCCATTTTACCTTCATCATATAAATAAATTGATAACATACATTTTTTAGAGTCTGCAGTTTCACATAGTTTAATGCATAAATAGTTAAACCCCTAACTTGTACCGAGAATGTCTAAGATATTAAGTTCCTAATGGAGAAAGAGGATATTTGTTATTGTACTTATTAATAGAGAAGTAACTTACTGTCGATGCACCAAACAAGAGCTCTTTAACGTTTTGTCGAAAACCAATTATAGTAGCTGTCAGAAACTTGTGACTAGGCACAGTTTTCTAGAAACCACCACATACTTCCCTCTTTTCGCCCCAAGGCAGAATGATATAGAAGTATTTCTAATGCTTTCAACGTTTTAACCCTGTCAGCGGTTTTCGGGAATCCAACTTTGTTTCTGCACCCGTGTGGTTGTCAATGATTTAATGGTCTTGGTGACTCAGCGAGAGTTTTTTAAATACCCTACCTAAAGCTTTAATTTTGCGATTCATGTACTACAGCGCTTTAAATTTTTGGATGTTTGTTTTAAATATATAGTTTTATTTAATGAATTATGATGAAATTGCACATGAATAATTTTGTGAATTAAAAAATAAGAATTTGGGATAATACTTTACCTAAATTTCGCTATTTAAATCATTTTTTAAACTAAGTTTTTTTATGTGTATAATGTAAAAAATTACACATTTCAAAAATCCACAAATATTTCTCTAAAAATATGATATGCATGATTCTGAAACATTTTACAAAATAAATCCGAAAAATCCTAAAATGTTTTTCTCAGAATATCATATGCATGATTCTGTAGCATTTTATAAAATAAATCCTAAAATTCACGAAATGTTTTTCCCAGAATATGATATGCAAAATTCTGTTACATTTTATAAAATAATTCCGAAAATTTACAAAACGATTTTCTCATAAAATGATATGCATGACTCTGTAACATTTCATAAACTAATTAATTTAATCTCTTTTTAAAGTATCCGACTAGGTTGAAAAAGTGCTTTTTAGGTGTTTGATGTTTGGTAATGTTTGGGCTATTAGGGAAAAAAGAAATATAATTATTGAGGAAGAGGACTAACACTTAAAACTAGAGAGTTTTTTAAGTTGTTTTTATAGCATTTACTTTATCTAACTCATAAAAATATTTTTAATGTGTTTTTTGAAAA
>BMAO01015206.1:0-25537 GCA_019973975.1 Trichonephila clavata | reverse complement strand
AAAAACAAGTTTAAATATGTTTTTTTTTTGTAATAGCTAATATGAAATAAAGTTATAAAATATCTTTTAATGATAATGTTGAAAGAAAATGTATTTTTAATATGAAGCATCTTTATCGATAACTCTTACAATATGATTTCCAGAACTAATTTTAACAACTTTTTATGCAATATTTTCTTTTAAATTACAATGTCTACAAAGCCAACCGTTCACGTGACATGGATGTTGAAAACTTCTATGGAAACTGATGTTACTTCTTAGGGCTTCGCAGTTTCTAAAACATATTGTATGTTTGTTAATTTAACAAAATGTATTCAATTAAGCTCCTTATAACTTCTTTCATCAGTTTCGTATTAAGAACCGGTCATCGATCAAGTCTCATTCGTTACTATTTTGTAATTATTTTTAAATAACAATAACTTTAGTTATTATTTTGCTTTTGGCATCGCAAGTTTAACATTTTTCTTAAGCTGCCATAATAATCTTATGCATTTATTTTTTTCTAAATTACCTAATTTAGGTTAAAATTGCACATAATATGGGAAACAGAAATAAATTTTAATTTTTCAGATAATTGCATTATATATTTATATTATGAAAAAAATTACATATGATTCTTAAGATCATTTTATTTATTCTATTAAAAAGTGTTTAGCTCTTATGGAATAAATGTGTTTGTAATTTAAATAAGTACATTGATATACACTCGACAAAAAAATTAGCGCACCAAGAAATAATTGCCGGATTGTAATGAAATTTGGCATGAAGGTATATGTCAGGGAGATATGCAAATGATAAAAAAGGCAGCGTGATTGCGCATTACGTATAACCGGTAGAAGGCATTTGACGTCGTTCTTCGTGGAGTATAAAACAAGTAACCAAAGCTTGTTTGAGTGTGCTGAACCGTTTACAAAGGAAGTGCTGAGGTAGACATGCCATTACGCCATTTTCGAAGACAATGTGAGCAGCTGTCGCAGTTTGAGAGGAGGAGAATCATCGGCATGATGGAAACTGGGTGGTCAGCTAGGTGAGTAGCTCGTCAATTAGGCCGCTTTGATTGTGTTGTGAGGAAGTGTTGGGACCAATGGATCCGAGAGATGTCATTTACATGAAGACCAGGCTCAGGACGCCTTCGACAGACCAGTCGTCGAGAAGACCGTCACATCGTAAGAAATGCACGCGTACATGCGTACAGCCAATTGTTTCATTGGCCGCCATACAGGCACACGTAGCCCCTTCACTAGGGGCCCCTGTGTCTTCTCGAACCATACGAAGGTGCCTGGCTGAAGGACATTTCGGATCGCGGTGCCCATTACGTGTGCTGCCCTTGAAGCCCGTCCATCAACGCCTCCGTTTACAGTGGTGCCGCGCTCAAGGAAACTGGACTGCAGCGGAATGGAACCAGGTCGTCTTTAGCGACGAATCCAGATTCAATATCAGCAGTGATGACAATCGTGTTCATGTGTGGAGATCCTGCGGTGAACACCTCAATCCTGCCTTTTGCTTTACAGCGACACACCCCTCCCACTGCTGGTGTGATGGTATGAGGTGACATTGCCTACATTACATGGTCACCCTTAGTATTGACCCATGGCACCATGACAGCCCAGTGGTATGTCCATGACCTCCTGCAACCACTTGTGTTGCCATTCATGCAACGGCTCTCAGGGGCCATTTTTCAACAAGAGAATTATCGACCTCACAAGGCAAGGATGCCACAAGACTGTCTTCGCACTTTTGCTACCCCTCCTTAGCCTACCCGATCCCCAGATTTGTTTCCTATCAAGAATATCTTGGATCATTTGGGATGGCGAGTTGAGAATCCCACGAGTTTGAACGAACTAGAGGCAACGTTACAGAAAATATGGAACAAAATGTCTCAAGACATCATACAGAACTTGTATGCCTCAATACCCGATCGTATAGCATCGGGCATTCGCGCTAGAAGAGGTTCAACAAGGTATTAAATCCTCCGTTCTTTTGCCCTTTTCTCTGAAATAAATGATCCTTTTTCTTTGATTTTCTAATCATTTACTTATATCAAAGTAGTCACTACGTATGTAAAATTTCGTTTCCTTTTGACGACTCCTCCTTGATGCGCTAATTTTTTTTTATCCATGAGTGTATATATATATAAACTTTATTTTTTTATTTTGCTCCAAAGTGTATAAAATTAACTTTTATTAAAACAAGTAATATAAAAAAATGTTAAGTCAATTCCTACTTAGGTCAACAAAGAATAATTTTATTTTAGGTACTTTTTATTAAATAGTTAAATATGTATATACATATGACAGAATCACAATACTAAGTGTCAAAATAGATAGCGATTTTCTTTGCAATTTTCCATTTTCCTTTCCATATATGGTGTTGGACTATTTTTTTGCTTGTTACTATTTATTCATTGATTAAATTTAATTATTCTAATAAAGTAGTATAGTAAAAAAGAAATCACATTCTCAGAGTTTAGGCCATCCCAGTTGGGATTAGAAACCAAGACCTTTGAGTTAGAAGTCCAACGAGCTATCAGTTACGCTACAGGGAAATAACGAACAATTTTCCTTTCTAGATATATTGTTGGACTATTATTTTTGTTTGTTACTATTTATTCATTTTTTAATTTAATTAATGAACTCATATTGAAAAAAACTGTATTAACAGCACGTGTCATCCACTACAAATTTAAAAAATGTATTTGAACTTGAATGGATGAATAGAAAGTATTTTATTAACAATTTAAAATTTGAACAATATATATAAATAAATATATTTATATATATGAGGAGAGAGTGAACTAAGAGTAGGAATTGGAGAAAAAGGTGATTTTTCTACATTACTGGGGAAATATCCCTCAAGTTTTTATAACTCTAAGCAGATATTGGAAATTTTCCTAATTACTATTCATTATTATTTATTATTTATTCCACACTGTTACATGCAACAACAAAAGGACAATTATTAAAGTATATTGCAAGGTATAGATCAGAAATTTTAATAATGATCCCTCTCATTTACCATGTACGACATGTGTATATGAATTGTACTTAGCTTCTGTAACAAATGATGATATACATCGGATCGGAACATGAAATTGCTATCTGGCGTAACTTATGAAGTTCTGCATCAGTTGATTTCTTGTTTCACATTGATGCTCTTAATGCATTATTTAACTCCAGATTATTAAACATTGGATTATTTCCGGGAATAGCTACACCAATTTATGATTCAGTTACGAAATACATTAATTGGGTAGTTAATAAAATATCGCGATAAACTTCTGAATATGAAATATGTTTAATGAAAGATTTGGAGAGTATAAAATGTTTAAAGATTTACTGTTATGATAGTTTTATGTTTAAATTTTATCTTAAATTTATTTTACTTTGGTTTTGAAGAATTTAATAAAGTTTGAAATAAATATTGTACAAGAAACATTTTTACACCTTTTAACTCATTGAACAGATTTCTTTGATTATATAAAAACTCGATTTAAATACGAGGTTTGGAACTTTAATAGTGGCAACAGTTTATTTACATGAAATACACAAGTGATTCATGTCACCCTGCTTTACAGAGCTTCAATATAGTCACCAGAATTATGTATAACCCGTTTCCAATGATGAGGAAGTCGCAGAACGCCGGTAGCAGCGCCTCTTCTGTTCATAGTTAGAATGAACCGGTCTACTGCCGCAAGAATCTGTAGAACATTTCTGAAGCGAATACCAAGAAGTGGTTCCTTCATCTTAGAAATTAAGTCACAAGGACTTAGATCTGGGGGTCGATCACAGTCCATTAGTGTGGCAACAGCATGCACTTCTGCTTCGCTGACATTAGCACGACCTGGCTGATGCACGTTTGCCACATTTTGGCGTTCTTCGTTGAAGATTTTTACCCATCTTGCTACATTTCTGTAAGGCAATGCAGATTCTCCGAAAGCCTCTTGAAGCCCTAGATGACATTGTCGTGCTGTGCGACTTCTAGCACATTCAACTTTTATACAACTTCGTTGTTCTTGTTTTGAAAAGATCCTGACAACAGTTACTTTACACCACAAGTTTAATACGAGGCCTTAATTTCGGCCTACAGGAAAAATAAACACTTTATGAAGGCGTAGAGCATGCTTGTCTAAAGTGCGGCCCAAACGCAAATTTTGAAAATATCTAAACTTACACATTTTTATTTAAAAAAATAAATGTTTGCAATATTTTCCATATATAATCGATTCGTTGACATTTATTTTGAAATAAAAATTTAAATAAAAACATCTTGTATGTCATGAGAATTTACGTTTCGAATTATGTGTGTATCCACTCGACGGCAAATTTTTTGAATAATTACATAATTTGTGTGCAGTATATCGCATATCAACATATTTCCTATCCTTTTTGCTCTAAAAATAAATACATTACCTCCAAATCTTCAAATAGAATGTATTGAACTGCAAAGGGACATTTAACTGAAAGAAAATTTTGGGAATGTTTCTTTACTGGAATTTTATAAAGATTACCTACCCCTCGATAGTTATTATAATTTTCACAATTATGTTTTATTAATGTCTTCAGCTTTTGGCTGTACCTATATTTGTGAGCAATTATTTTCAAGAATGAAGCATACAAAAAACAAAAATAGGATAAAAACCTCAGACTAACATCTTGAAAATGCATTAAGAATTGCAACTTCGTCTATTGAACCTGATATCTATTTGCTTGTTCAACAAAAGTAAATTCCTCCATCTCATTAATTTGAATTTTTTCCTTGAAATCCAAACTAAATCAAACGAAACTTTTACATATTTAAATTAATGTAATATAATAATATATATATAAACTTAATAATTTGATAATGTGGATATAAACATATATATGTTACCGGCAAAGTATGAAATCGGGCATTCTATAGAATGCTAGGCATTCTATACAATGCCTAAATCTAGCAGGCAATGTATGAAATGATTCCTATTTCACACATTGCTAGGCATTCTATAGAATGCCTAATGAGAAACGGCAAAGTATGAAATACATCTAGATTCGTTTTGAATATTGTCATTTCGCAAGACATAAAACTTTTAACATGTGTCTCAGGCTCAGAATTTGTTAGTTATACATTGCTGTTTGTTCGGAAATGTCAAAATGCTCCATTTTACTTAAACTTGTTCAACAAAAAATTGGTTTTTCCTGTGCTGCCTGAAAATGGAGGAGCAAGCTATAGTGTTGGAGAAGGTGTCACGATCTACAGCAGGGGTCGGCAATCTGTGTCACATGTGGCACGCGGTACAATTCTCAGAGGCACTTTGCACTGCTAAAAAAATTTGTAAATTTTTCAATTGTTTGATTTTCAATATTCGTATAGTGTCCGGTTTCATATACTGCATGGATCGCTTTCGGTTATCCGAAAACCCCGCATCCGAACGGTGTACGGTCCCAATTGATTCGAAAAAACGATGTTCTACTGCAAATTATAAAATCAAAACAATTTAAATATAAATAATCAACGTCACACTCTCAGCGGGCCACCGTAAAATTATCAAACGTTGACCGGTCCCGAAGATAAAAATGTTGGGAAGAACTGTTATACAGTATTACGTCACGGATTCTTTTTTCCCCAATGGGGCTACATATTGTTATTTTTACCATTTTCAGACCTAATACATTCCCAGGGACTGCTATCCTTTTTAGTGTGGCACCATGTAGGCGATACCGATTGCCGCCGGTAATTTTGACTCCCGGTTTTCATCCCAGAGGGAGGTACCTGAGCTCTGAACTTGTTCTAATTTGCCAAGAGCAAAATTAAATTCGAATTCTGGGATGTGATAGAATTCTGAAAGAACTTTCAAACAAATACAAAAATGTTACATGTTATAATATTGAACTTGTACATCCACCTTTGTGAACCTTGCCAGAAAAAACAGAAAATTATTTAAAAAAAGGTATTGTAGTAAAAACTTTGATTTTGTTTCCGAGTGCCAATATATTGGCAATTGTAATGAGTGGGAAATAGGATGGTGTCTATCGACTTAGAACTTCTGAAGGAATTCGAATACAAGTATATGCGAAATCACAATTTAGCAATATTTTTTTTCAGTAGCAATCTCATTTTGTCAGAATAACATTTGTACATTTAGGAATGTAAGTCATTGATATAATATCCTTATCAAGACCTTTTTTCATACTTTGCCTAAACAGATTTGGGCATTCTATAGAATGCCTAGGCGTTCTATACAATGCCTAGGCAAAGTATGTAATAAATCTCTTATTTCATACTTTGCCTAAAAACGTCCGGCATTGTATAGAATGCCCGCATTTCATACTTTGCCGGTAACATATACATTAATTAACTAAAAATTTTATAATTTCAATTCTTCTGCTTTAGGTTATTTTTTCTTTGTATTAAAAAAATATCATTATATTAGAAGTGAAATATAATAAATTTTTTATAAAAGTGTGTGACGGATCTATACGCGGTTCTACTAATATCTTCTTTTCTCTTTAAAATGAAACATTTATTTCAATCAACTTTCATCGAGAAACCAAACGTATGAAAATGAGGAATATTATATAAATTCGGTTTTCGCGAGTTGACAGAGAGCGAAGTAAGAGGTTAAGTTAAGTAAAGTGAAGTAAAAAGGAAGGGAGCAAGTGATCTGTTGACACATAGTTGTTGACAAGCTAAAGTTGATACATTAGATGTGTGCAAGTAGGAGTGAACTTGAAGTTCGAGAATTAGTAAAAGGATTGCAAAGCGTGGAACATACGGCATTGAACAAGCCAAAGATAGTCCCTGTAAGTTACAGTGTAGGATCCACTACATTAAAGGTACAGGTACTGTGTTCTTAATTAAATAGAAGCTAGTTATTAGTGTGCGACGTAGTTGTAATTGAGCGCATTTAAGCTGTCTTAGATTCAGTTGAGGGTCTGTAATATTATCCCCGCATTGGAGTATCTCACCTCTGCCCTCTACCATAGTTCATATACCTTAATTAGAATTGTATTTTGTCTGATCGATATTTGTTAATAAGAATTAATAAAATACTTAGATTGGAAATAATGTCTGTGGATTATTATGTTCCTACTACACCTGTAACCGGGTTTACAGATAGACAAGAGGGTTCGGATGTAAGGAGTAACCAGAGGTTACCACAAGTGTATGTTATTTAGGTTTTTAATTCATACCTTTTTTGAATCATATTCTACCTGAATTCGTCACAAAGAACCTAACAAACGATTTTATAAAAGCCGAAGGATATTAATAACGATTTCTAAAAACCTCAAAGTAAAAAAATTTTTACTGTAAATTATTTAACTCACTATGTACATTTTTAAATTATTAATTTTTTTCCAGTTTTAGTTTTTCATTGCTTATTTTTCATCAGAATCATTATTTAATAACAAAGACTTAATAATGTAGAACTACTTGATTATGCATCGTTTAAAAATCATTACTTCGACGTAAACATAACCTTAAATTACTTCGACGCCGTTAAAACCTATTTCCAGTCCATTTACTTTTAAACCATTTTTCGAGAGAAAAAAAAACAGAAATAATTAATATAATTCACCATCCATCCTCGCAATCTTTTAAATGCCTCTCAATTATCCCTTTAAAGTATCACTTTTATCTCTTCCAAAATCCGCGAACAACAATAAAAAGGCATATAAGCCTTAATCATTTAAACCATAAAGGCAAAAGCCCAGAGCCTCAAATTGAAAAGCTTAATATTAATAACGACCATACAAGACCGAGGAACAACATTACCTTTTTTTATGCACTTTTCCTGAGCAAGATTGGATTGCAACAACTAGTCCAGAACGTAATTTACTTCGCTTACGCTCTTGTCATTCCTTTAGCGGTTGGGGCGTCCACATTTATCTTCATGCATTCCAATAAAGATGCTTTTTGGGGTGGGGGGGAGGCAAAAAGGAAATGTGAAAGTTATGATTTTTATTGTCCCCGCTTGGTTTCTTCCCTGTGGAAGAATTATCAGAGGGAAAATAGTTAAAGTAAAATTGAAAAACCTGACCAAAGAATCAGTTTGGGAATGCGGAATTTTGGAATATATTGTTCTTCGAGTCGGGCAGGACAAGGGTAAAAATATCGATGATGGAATAAAAGTGCCTGGTGTATGGAATGATTTGATGCATTGTATAAAAATGTTGTTTTTTGTGTACGGGAGTTGTTAGACATTTTTGTTTTATTAAAGTTATTCCTTGATTTTTTTTTTTGGTCGGAGGTGGTCTTAATATGGAAAGAAATTTTTAGAAAAGTAGCTTTTAATTGAAATACAAAGATTTACTTCAAATGCTTAGAAGTACAACAAGGATGAAAAAAATTGTACATTTTTAAGGCTTAAAAAATTAAATTTAGTAAGGATTTTGAATTTTGGAAAGGTGTAGCTAAAATGAAAACAAAGATATAAAACAAATTCATGACAAGATATTCAAATTTTCAGACAGTTTAACGGAACGATTTTTCCTCCTTTCAAATGAGGCTGTGGATAGACTCCAGAAGCTGGTATCCCTTTTTTATGCGCTACTCTTTTGGCGGATACAAATTGCCACAATGTTTTTTGAAGCCCAGTTTTCTTCCCAAAGAGGCACCTGAGCTCCAACGATGCGAAATTGTACTAAGAACTTAATTTCACCGAGAGCACCCAAGCCAAACAGGCACTCTAGGGACTTTTATATGCCTCATAATCATACGACATGGATGCTGTTGATTTTTTGCATCATGAAAATCCACCGATTTCCACCCACAAACTTGGGTGTACAAGGCAAGCGCCTAACCAGTTACGTCACCCATTCAGCTTAACAGAGTAAATAAAATTTATTATTTTCGAATTTTTTGCACTAAATTGTTCCATAAAAGGGACAAGTCAGGTCACATAAAATCTCATATAACATCATTTGGTCTTACGTTTTAAATCGTTGATCAATCTCGCTAATTCAACAAATATTACTGAATGATTTTGTCATCGCTATTATTATTGTGTTCGAACATGAGCGAGAATGGTTTCCACTATTGGCTGCCTATTGTGGCGCTTGGCAACGTGTGTTGATTCAAAGAAACTGGTCAAATATATAATACCCTTGACTAATTTCCTTAAATCAACACACGTTTTTAAGTGTACGTATATTTGAATGGGTACGATGGGTACATATAATACGTATCCATCTTCTTATGTATCAAAAAACTGTTTTTGTAACAAATTATAACATTTATTGTATAGATTTCTTATTTTATCTCGCTTTTTATATAATCAATATCATGTTTTACACCGCGCGCGTTTTTAATACCCTTCAAATCTTCTCTTAGTTTAAAATACTTAAATTTCTCTAAGACTATTTTTTTTTAACTACCCAAATAAAATCCATTTTAGTAATATCATGTAGCATCATTAGTTTAATTTCATTTAACTGATTATATAATTATCAATGTTTCGTCAGTTTTATTTTAAACATAACATACTTTAAAAATACAGTTTTGACAAAAAAAAAAGTAATGTATTTATGTTTAGTAAATGTGTTTTCCTGCAATCTGTTATGAATCAAAAAATGCAGTAAGACATTGTTATTTTAAGTTCAAAGTTCTTAGTAAAAATAATTGTTATTATAAAATAAATAATCTTCTAAAATATAATTAAAAATCGTTCTCGGAAATTTTTGTTTAAATTAAATTTTTTCTAAAACTGAAAAACACATGCATTTTAAAGTTACATTAAGTATCACTATTTATGAGCTTATGTGTTTTTAATATTATTAATTAGTCAAAATCAATAACATTATTTTTCAACATAAAATAGCTTGAATATCATTTTATGAGGCTAAACTAGTTATTTTCGAAACAGTTCATCAAAATATAGTTTCTATCTCTGCTCATTTTCAAATGAAACTAAAAAGCTTAACGATATATGTGTTGTTACAGTGGATTTAATGGAAGGATCAATCCAAACATGTAAAACAGCTCAAGTAAATAATGATAAATAATAAAAAAGAACAAACCTTTAAAGTAATAACCTGAACAAATTTACAAGGGAACAAAAGAAAAGTTAAAAATTTAAACAACAAGAAAAGACACATAAGAGATGAAGTCTTTACAAAGAGTAATATGATTCAGCGTGCCACACAATATGAGATTTTTGAAACAATTCGATTCCCGTAAAAATGCATGCAGAATTACAGAATGGAGGTCAATAATTTAGGTATTTACAATTTTATTAATTTTGCTTCTTTAACGATATTTCTTAACATAAAAAATAAACTAAAACAACTATTTTTTCAACAAAATTAAAAAGAAAATTAAAATTGTACATGTATTATGTATTTTAAACCCTATTTGTCAAAATAATAAATATATAGCACATAAAATATAAGTATTTTCCTTCATTACGGTTAAATAAAGAGAAAAATAAAAATTTTAATGCGAACCTAGTGTTTGCACCACTCTATTTAAATATCGCAAAATCAGAGGAAAATGTGAGACTTTCAATTTCTGGTATAATTCTGAGTATTCATTTGGAAAACATTTTCTTTTGCGGACTCGAAATATATTTTTTGAGGAAAAATTTTACTTAGATATGTAAGAACCAAAAGCGGAAAGCACAAAATACATGAAATTTTCTCTCTTCAAACAATTAAATCTCTCCAGCAACGACATTCAAAAATTTACAAAATAGCTGTACATTTATCTTTAGATTTTTTTCGTAATTCCACAAATGTCCATAGTTCTGAAGAGTTTGTCAAATAAGGTCCAATACAAATTTATCAACTTCCATCCTCTCAAAAATTGACAAATATTTAGAGTAGTACAGAGTGCTACAGTGAATTGTCCCGAATGCCGCATGTGGCACGCGTGCTATAGGTTGCCGACCTCTGCTCTGCATTCATGATGCTCGAATTACAATGGCATATATTAGACAGAAGGATGCATATTTAAAGCTTATCACAGCCCTCTTTACAGGGCTTTTGACAAAACTTTTTCCATGTGCCTTGAATGTTAGCCCAGGATTTGCCTGTTGATTTTGTTGCCTGGTCATATCAAAGAGTTACCACTAATTTCTCAAAAATTATCTTTTTAAGGGACTCTGGTAAAAAAGGTTTGTTGCCTTGTGGCTCAATTATTCCTCTCTTGGCTGGTAAATCTGCCTTTTTGTTACCAACGATACCTATATATGAAGGAATCCATTGAAAAATAATTGTTTTATTGTATTTATAAAGAAAGTTCAAGGTTTGTTGGACTTCTAAGATAATCTGGGTGTCTGTGTCATGATTTATAACTACAGCCTTGATGGCGGCTTTGGAATTTACAAGAATAAGTTCTTTAGAGAAACCAATCGATCTTAATCTTGAGGTTTTTCAGAACTAACTTAACGATATGTATTCGATTAAAGATATATTATCGTTTTAGCAAGTGATTTATGAGTATTACATTTATTAATGGATTGCATGCAGCAAATCATTTCTTAGAGTTTACGTTAAACAACTTATCCATCCGTTCAATAAAATCTACTTCTTGTGAAATAGCATTAAAAAATCGACGTAGCTTTATAAACCAGAGCTTTAACACTTAATGTAAGGATTTTAGGTCAATTCAGATTTAAGGTAAATTTTGGATTCATTTTCCTCTAATAAATATTTCCGCGTTTAAAGTAAACATAGTGATTTGGGATCGCTAGCAAAACTTGTTCCTGAAATCATTATTAATGGTAATGTGAGCATTAAGCTCGACATATTTTAATATTGTTGGGGCAATTTAAAATAACATTAAGGTGGTAAATTAAGATCTGTGAACTAAAAGTGTATTTTGAAGTAAATTAAATTACACTGTATGAGCCCTCAACCGATTTATTAGTTTTAGAAACATTCATTTGCAATCAATGCTACATCAAAAATCTGTCGAACTTTAAGTTTTGCTTGATACACAGAACCAATATTTAAAAAAATTAAAATACAGAATGAAAAAATGCAACACAAAATCTGTACGCGACGGACCTCAACATTTTAAACCACTTCAAAGTGATGAGGGGATTATACCTTATCTAAACCCAAATCTCCAAACTTCTACACCGTACCAAAGGTTAAGCACGTTAAATATATCTACAGCCTTGATATTCTTAATCTTGATTGGATTTCTTCTAATCATCTAATTATCGTGTACATTTTCAGTCGAACCCAACCCACGTGGGGATTGGTGGTAATGAGAAAGCCCATTTCTTAGCCAGGACTGCGGTTGCTGAGAGGGTGAGCCCTACTGGGTCTCTTACATTCAGTGAATTATCCTCCCTCAAGAAGACTGAACTTGGAAGAGCTCCTCCTAGTCATCCTAGGTACTTTAGAAGAAATCTAGGAGATTCCTTCAAGGTATGCTTAGGAAATACCAGACTGCCTTCTCGCGCTTTGTGTGAGTTGCCATATAAAAGCTCTCACATTTCGTCAGGGTCAGAAGATATTTCCAGTGTTATTCCAAGCTGGTCTCTCCTGCCCACATCTCGACTTGTTTGGGTTTTTAAAAGGGCAAGGTCCTTCTGGACCCTCTTCTGTTCAGTGGCGTAACGTACACACCCCGCATTGTAGAGGGGGACAAGGCTCTAGGGGACCCAAAGGCCTGACAGCCGCCCAATACCTACCCTTTGTAAAATCCAACTTGACTTTGCAGGAGGCCCAAATGTTCTCCGTTACGCCACTGTTAGAATTCCTAGTTTTTTTTTTTTATTCATGGAGATTGACTAGAATTGCTAGACAATCTGGGATTAGAAACAACAACAAATATATGTACAATGTCAAATTTAATTTGCATTAGCCCCCATACACGGCGTCTCTTTAATGGCATTAAGAACCAAATCCATGACTCGACAACGCTGTAAAAAAAACGTAACAAATCCATTTATAAAATGAAGACAATTAAATCATTCGATAATAAAAAAAAACCATTAGTGTTTGTTAACATCATACTCTAAAGCAACACAGGAGCTATTGGCGACGGACCTAGTAATTTTGAACCGTGGTCAAACCTCGACATCTGAATTCCACTGTCCTAAATTCAACACCACACCAACGTGAGGACTTTGAACCATGACAGATTTAACGTTCATCAGCCTTTCTTTAATGGTAGGTCTTTATTAGCTTCAGGACTCGAAACTGTGACTCCTTTATTCGTGACCATGACTACTTGTCTACCGTGGTCACTTGTGTAGACCAGGAAAAACTTTTCCCCGTTTTTCTATTCTTTGTGTACACTCGTCTATTAACGATGATTTGAAAAACCGAAAACAATTTACAATTTATTTCGAATTATTGTTCGCAAAAAGATGGAGCTAAAAGTTTTTTTACATTAAATCACTCGAAATGCTTCTGCTAAACTGCAATATCTGCAATGACCTTTAATAAATCACAGTTTGAAGCACACAATTCAATTCTTCTCTGCTTTAAAACTAAAAGGAAGCACTGCTGAAGTGAATGGAAAAACGGTGTTGAGAAGAGAGAGAGAGAGAGAGAGAGATAGAGAATCAACACTAAATCAACGAAAAACATACTTCAAATGTTGAAGTTGTTAAAACAAAAATCACAATAATATTTACATTTAGTATTAAGTGGCGAAGAAAGCCACTTGGTGAACTGACAAGTCCGTGGTACATTCATTGTTTAAAGAAACATTGTGTGTGTGTGTGTGTGTGTGTGTGTGTGTGTGTGTGTGTGTGTGTGTGTGTGTGTGTGTGTGTGTGTGTGTGTGTGTGTGTGTGTGTGTGTGTGTGTGTGTGTGTGTGTGGTATTGAAACAACTATACTAGCGATGCTTATCTATTTTAAAATTCCAATTTAGCACAAATATAGATAATATTAGGTTGTAAATGATAGTATTAAGTTCCCCAATATAGTTTAAAAGATTCCTTCATAATTCGAGTATTTTTAACTTATCTCTGTTTCGCGGAAATTGAAAAGTTTTCAGAATATGTTTCAGCAATTATTTAATAAATTTACAAGTTTCATAAAGATAAATTGATTTGAGCCATAGTTTTCAAGATTAAAAAAGAACTAAAATTTTTCATAAATTGTTTTTCCTCTCCAAAAAGATACAATTGAAATCAGAATTAAAATTAATAAAAAAGCAGCATTTTTTTATGAGAAAAAAAGTATACAATATGCTATAGAACCGTTGAAAGCGGAAAATTCTTTTAAACAAATGAATAATATCATTTGCCCTATTATATTAAGTTTAAAATGTGACTTAAATGTTTTCCTCAATTCCTTTTTACATTCGTTCTAATCAACTGCAAGCAAAATTGTTTCTCCTGTTTAATACTGAAATTTGTGCTCTTAAAATTAAATAGTGGTATACCTAACAGAGCAGTATAGTTCGAAGTTCGAAATATGTTCAGTATTTCTTGTCTTAAAATCTACAGAAATAAGTTAATAAAAAAGATTCGAAAGTACTTTTTGAAATTAGAAAAGAACTAGCTGGTATACCCGTTCTTCGCGCGGGTGAATCGAAAAATTAAACAATACAGATTGTGAAAGATAAGAAGTTTTTAATAATTTTACGTGAATTGCAAATAAATAGAAAAAAAGCCTTTTTGCATATCTCAGCTGATTTTAAGTCTGTAGATGTAATAGCTAATATAAAGGATTTTTTTTACTTATAACACCCTCGTAATTCTTTTGTGGGTCGATTTTTGAAAACTCCTTCCTAAGCTGATCTGTGCTCAGCAAAAGTAACACATTGTTACAAATTTTGTGCAATAAATGCTAAAAATAGTGTAAATAATTTATATCTGGATGTGTAATACGTTAATATTAGTTTCTGTTGAATTTCTTTTAGTTAAAATTGTGATATTCGCAAACAACGCCATTCCTTATATTTTAATGGCGATTCAAAGGAAACATAGCGAAATGTTGGTAAAGGAGCCATCATTTTTGACAGCCATGTAGGCAACTTGGCCATTGATTGAACTGTGCAGAAGTTAATATGCTGTAGCGCCACCTGGTGGGGAGCTGCAACAACATCTTCTTCATAAAAAATTACATATTCATGCCAATTTTCATGGTGATCAGTCAAACGATGTTGATGTAAAAAGCTAGGTCATATATATAAACATCCGTTTATATATTTATAGATTACAATTAGACAATGAGAATTTCTTATTTTATGAAGGCACTCAATTTAATTTCTATAAACATGTCAACACAAATATAAAAAGATGAACAGAAATTATTTCTGTAAGATTAACATTGTGAGCACGAATTAATAAATAGCTGTTATGCAGGAGCCTTAAAAAGAGGACAATGTGAAACTTCCTCAGTTGAAATGTGGGTCATAAGTCCGAATGGTCTTTGATTGTAAATTGACTTCCTACGAATAGTAAGAGTCCTAATATTTTAATATTAGACTTGAGTTACTTAACCAACATTTTGAATAAATAATAATTTTATTACTTATATTTAAATTTTTTTCTTATATTAATTTTTTTATTTAAAAAGTACACGATTTCTATAAATAAAGATTTTGAATTAGCTTGTTACCTTTTTATAAAATTAAATTTATGAAAGGTAGTCGTGATATATGTTTTCCGATAAAATAATATTGGATGAGTGCAAAAGTTGTACTTTTTTTTTATTAAATTAAGAAGAGAAAATAAACGCAAAATGAACATTACCTATGATAGTGTATTATCCCCATTGCCATCTATAACCTCTTGCCATCTCTCTGGTAGAAATGAATCCCACGGGTGTAAATTTCCAGGGATTTCGAGTCAAAAAAGTTTTGGATGGCAGTTTTCACAGCATTAAGATCATCAAAAATTTTCTGACTGAAGGAATTGTTCAACGCACGAAATACGTTATAATCAGTTGATACCAAGTCAGGAGAATAGGGAGGATGGGGTAAAACCTCCCAACCAAAACCCATCAACTTTTGGTGAGTGATGACAGCAGCATGGGGCCTGGCATTATCGTGATGAAGGATGACACCGTGATGATTGATGTGAAGTGGCGCTTATCTGGAGGACAGGACCCGCGACATATGTATTCGTAGCCAAGTAACATGACCACAAGACAAAAGTGATCACTCCTGTCCAGCGGCTTTTACTGGCTTATGTAGATACTGCTACAGTACTCCCCCACCAATGAGTCGATGAATAGGCGAACGAACGAGATATTCGTTATGGCGAGCGTGTGAGTTGTTGCTGTTAATTGGAGGTGTTTCTACTTTGCTTGCTGCGTCAAGTGATTCTGACGACTTTGGCTGTTGCTTCAAGTGAGTTTGACGACTTTGGTTGCTGCGTCAAATGGGTCTGACGACTTGTGGTTGCTCTTCTTGCGGGTAGAGGGCTCCACGACAGATCAGAAGGTTGTCGTTTTTATAGTTCAGTCAGGGTCACCAATAAAGTGGCGCTTATCCGGAGGACAAAACACGTGACCTATGGATTCGTAGCCAAGTAACATGACCACTAGACACAAGTGATCACCACAGTCCGGAGGCTGTGACTGGCTTATATAGATACCGCTACAGATGAGACTTGGCCGCTCTGCTACTAAATTTAAATGCAACCTGTTTAACTGTAGACAGTAGAAAGCAGCATTGAAAATTTGGTTTAGTGGCAGAACCTCCCAGTGAATTATTTCCTGCACATCCCACCTCACACTTAATAACATCTCTTGGGATGAAATTCAGTTTTCTAAGTCGATGCAGGCGAATTAGAAGGGTGACACACAATCCTACGGTGCCTTACGTTACGATACATAACCCACTTCTCATCTCCTGACACAGTTCGTGTCAAGAATGGGTCATTTTTGTACTGGGAGTGCAAGGAAACACAGGCAGAGATTCGGAGGTCTAGGAGTAGATTCTTAATACTTCCCTCATACTTAATAGCGATACATTGAGAACTTTCATCAGCAATTATACTTCAAATGTTCAGTGAGTATATTGTATGAATTCCTTTCCACTATTTACTCAAAATCATCCAAAAAATGTCTACATATCAACCAATAACTCTACACATTTACGGAATTCTTTCCAAATCTTCTAGGTTTTGATTGAAAAAAAGGAAGTATTAATACGTACTATATATTCGACCGTACTTGAGGTATTCTAACACGTTGAAATTACCAAACTCGGTGAAAATACCGATTTTATGTTTGTTTTTTAGAACATAGCTACAAATATCTTGTGGCTTTACAAAACATACTTTGCTTTGTTTCTACGCTACCTGGAGGCCAAGTTGCAATCAATTTTAAAAAATTAGAAAAATCGAAAGTAGGTTCTTATTATTGAAAATCTATCATGGCTAGTCTGATAACTCAAAATGTTATCAATGTATTTCTATAAAATGTGTTAACCTGATAGTTATGTTATTTTCTAGATAATACTAAATAGAGAGTACTAGATTGTACTAAAATATTTCTTATTGTATAATATTTTTTGTGTTATGGCCTGTTATTTAAATAATGGTCTCGTAGTGTATGAAGAATGTCACATTTCTTATAATATTTATTCCAACAACACTGAATTTTTTTAATTTTAGTAAAACAGTAACATTTTAGTAAATTTTCTGATACATACATCTCATTTCTTTCAGTAATACTTACACTGTTATAAGTTTATTACTTTATTCTCTAACTGCTTTGATGTTTTTTCAAAAAAAATGCTAAAATTTCACTTATAATCGTGATTTTCGTAAAATATAGATAATTTTTTAAAAAAATAATGATAGTTAAATGTTAGTATTTATTAGTATTGATTCCTAAAAAAAGTATTTATAATATTTTAGCTTGCTACTTTTTTAAAAGTATTCCGTACGTATTAGGATACCTTAATTTCACTTAACGATTCATAAATATTTCTAAACAAATCTTCATATAACTTTCACACTACTTTCGTTTAAATTGGTTGATTTTTAAGTATATTTTAAGTAGTCCTTGTGTGATGTATTCAACTTCGTGTAGCATAGTTCTGCAATTAGCTATGTTATTAATTAGCTCCCTCAGTGCCACCATTTTTTACTTAGGCTCACGTATGTCATGTATTGGGTGGGGGGGGGAGAGAAAAGGTCTTCTATGAACTAGTGAGTGAGTGAATATTACGTCACTGTTCAGCTACCGAGGCTTTTGGGACGTCCGGTAATTTTGAACATGGTCAAGTGACGGACGACACTGAGCTGGCTCTCCAACTACACCAACTAACGAGACGTTGAGCTCTCGACAGATAACGTGCATTCCTACACGGCGGTTCAGTACTGGAACATCATGCATGCTAGCCACGATCCGATGCCTAGACCACTCGGCTACCGCGGCCACCTTCTATGAACTAAGCAAATCCTTTGTAAACACTGTTAAGATCACTTTTTTGCATTCCCAAAGCTTTCGAAATAGTTCGACTGATAGTAATGCAAAGAAAAGAATCATATTCCGGACGTTAAAGACGTATATTTACGTCCGTGGCACTTAATGCACCAGTTAAAAAAGACAGATATATATGCTGTCGACAGTTAAGGAGTTAATTGTATTTTTTTTCATTTATAAATCAATCAAGTTTTGAAAATTAATAAAAATCAGGGATTGTGTATGTGTGTGATGCAAGTTAAAATATCCGTACATCACATAAAAAAGGTCTAAAACTATATTATATGTGCTGAAAAAAATAGTGCGAAAAAACACACGTAAACTAAACCAAAATAAATTCTTCTGACCCTGACGAAAAGTGAGCGCTTTTATTTGGCCGCTCATGAAGCGCGAGAAGTCAGTCTGATATTTCCTAGGCATAGGCTTGAATGAACATCCTGTATTTTTTCTGAAGTACCAAGGATGAGTAGGAGGAGTTCTTCCAAGTTGATTGAGATCAGTATTCTTAAGGGAGGATAATTCACCAAGCGTAAGAGACCCAGAAGGGGCCACCCCCTCATCAGCCGCAGTTCTGGGTAAGAAATCGGCTTTCTCATTACCATCAATCCCCACGTGGAATGGAACCCACTGATATTGTACACTATGACTAGAAGAAATCAGATCAAGAAGATTTAGGATAAAATGAATCAATCGTAATTTATGAAAATTGATCTTTTTAAATCTTGTTATTTGATAACAATCAAGAATATATGTTTGTTTTTTTTAAATACAGGAAAAATCTTCTGAGCAAAACACTATATGAAGACTAAATACATGTGTAAGAATTATTTTGCATCAATTCATTTATTTGCTAATTACATCGAAAAGAAGAACTAAAATATTTCAAGAAATAATATATTTGTATGTTTTTTTTCAATCTTCAGAGAAAATTTTATTTGTGACTACTTTTAACTAAAAACTAAATATTTATGAATTTTTGTCTTTGATTACTGACGTTATTTCGTTGTAATCCTTTAAAAAAACTCAACTTTAATGCCTATTAAATGGTATCAATTCCAAACGAAGAATATATATATATATATATATATATAAACAAAGGAAAACCTAGAACAGCTTCCATAAGTGAAAACCAGGAGCTAATACTTCTTTTGAAAAAAAAAGCAAGTATTAACATAAATCTGTAAATAATTTATAAGGTATCCATGGAACCTTATACGTTGCATGGAAATACCTTGCATAGAAGATATAAATCCAAGTTAGAGGAACGGACTTGAAAGTCGGAACAGATCACGGCGGCGTTGTTGAAATCGAATCATATAGGACTTCAATAACAATTGGGTAGGATGTTTGGTGCACCCTAAAACTCACGGAGTTCAAAGTAGCTGTGTTTTTTCAGTTTTGGATAGAAGAAATATTTTTTTCAAAATTTTAAGACTGTTTATACGGTGAAGATGCACACTGGTATATAGATGAAGGAAAAAATAAAATAAGAAATGAATTTTTATATTAACTACTGCCACAAAGGAATAAAGTTTAGGTATTTAAGCTTTTTATGGTAAACCTATTTTAGTACTTTTTAACACTTATTGCAATGAGAGGACACTTACAAAATAGTTCCAAGAAAGGAAATTCACATATATCACGTACATTTAACACCTTCTTTAGTATGGACTTTTATTAAAAAATCCAATGTCGAAATTATAGAGCCTGATAAAGTGAAGACGGTAAGAAACTTGGATTGGACTGATTCGGTGCGGGGACAGAGAGAGCTGGGGTTATATGAAATAATACAATGTATATTGTACTATTCTTTATTCAGAACTCATTTATCAATAAGCATTGCTTTTCATTATTTGTAATGTAGAAATATATTTTTATTTTGAGTATTACATCATCTATAAACAAAATTAAGTCTTCTTCCTATTTTTGAAAATTTTAACCCCTTTTTGCGGAAATATTAAAACTTGAAATTAGTTTTTTCGTTATTTTTCTCCTAATCCCATATCATAGGACATATTTTTTGCATAGGCAGGATCCGATGAACCCCTTAACTACCTCTGGCGTATAAATCCGTCTCGCTCAACCGCTGCATTGAGTGCCTCGGACGTATATATATATATAAATACGTCTTTCCGAAATGCGATTCTTTTCTTTGCGTTAATATCAGTAAAACTATTCCGAGAGTTTTGGAATGTAATTATGTAATTAACCCTGGCATGTGTGTGTGTGTGTGTGTTGTGTGTGGTGTGTGTGTGTGTGTGTGTGGTGTGTGTGTGTGTGTGTGTGTGTGTGTGTGTGTGTGTGTGTGTGTGTGTGTGTGTGTGTGTGGTGTGTGTGTGTGTGTGTGTGTGTGTGTGTGTGTGTGTGTGTGTGTTTGTTTGCGAAGGATCTACTTACTTCAGAGATAATTTTGTTTATTTGTGCCTTTCCTTTTCCGCTCAATGCACCGCAAATGCCCGGCCTAACGGTGGCACTGGGGAGGAAGTCGCGTAACTTTTAATCGACAGTTAAAAGTAGCTATTGGTGTTTTTTCCCCTCTATATAACTGCGATCTACTCTAATGGTTATGGTTGCGACCGGTATTTTTTAGAGAGATTGGTTCATGTTAAATATATCGAGACTCAAAATTTCATGCTACTATAGTGTGCAAGTTTGAAGAGTAGAGTCTGGTGTCGTTCTATTTACGTGATAATGGTTCAGAATGTCGTCATCTATCACCAATAGTGCTCGCGTTGCCTTTCTGTGCGATGTAAACAAAAACAATCAACCGAGTAAATGGTAGCGCTTTTCTGTTTCAATTTCATAACGCTTTTAATCAATCGGCCAAAATTTGCACTCCGGTTAGGAAAAATCATTTTAAGTAGAGATTTCTTTTTGAGATTGGTCTTGAAATATAAAATTAAATTGTGTCTGACTACAACAGAAAATGTTAATATATCTTTTTGTATATAAAAAATGTTTTTCGTGATGTTGTAATAAATTTATTTACACATTATATAGTTAGTAAAAATGGGTCGTAAAAAGTTGAATTTAACTGAAGAGGAGCACCAAGAACAATTTGCCCAGGGGATCCTCCCTACCTCCCAGAGCTTTCTTGAAAAATACGCTTACGTCATCAGTCGTGATGTTACAAATTTCTTCAGTAATTTCTAGAAGCATCCGTATAGTCGCCAAGTTGCGAAAAATGGTCGCCAACATACTTGAAAAGTAGCCAAATTTGATCACCAAAATTTGTGTCAACTTGGCCCGTATCTCCAATATTTCATCAAGATTCCATTGAAATGCCATTATAATGTAAGAAATGGAGTTGCTTTCGAATATTACAATTACTCAATGCATATTGTAGGAGAGGCATGTAGCGGTGGTATCGATAAAGCCATTAACAGCCTCCGGTCTGAATCATTTTGGTCCAGTGGTAAGGTACGTGCTTACGAATCAGAAGGTACCGAGTTCTATCCACCTCATTAGTGACCTTGACGCTGAACTCAGAAAAACGCAACCTTCGCGCAGCTGTCATGGTACCATCTACCAGCCGCTAGAGCAATTAAAGCCATCAGACACACATGAAGCCGCAGACACACATGACGCAACAAAACAAAGCCACCAGACCCACAAGACGCAGAAATCAAAAGCCGTCAGACCCACATAACGCAGAAATCAAAAGCCATTAGACCCAGTTGACGCAACAGCAACACGCTCGCCATAACAACTATATCGTCCATTCGTCTATCCACCGACTCACTAGTAAGGTACTGTGTAGCGGTGGTATCTATATAAACCAATAATAGCAACCGGACTGAAGTGATCATTTTGGTCCAGTGGTATGGTACGTGCTTACGAATCAAAAGGTCGCGAGTTCTAGCCTCCACAGGCAGAAATAAAGGAACTACATCTTGAAAAAATTGAACTATATATACATAATACGCTTGTAAATTACTGTTTTACAGTTTGAACAATGAGTATGTACAATTTGCAAAACGGAGGGGATCCACCGTTAGGCGGACAGATGATACATTTCCCCTAGTATTAACAAAAAGAAATTTCGCAAGGTTTTGAAATATTGAGTGAATACAATGGTTATTTTAAAAAAACACATCTTTGATTACTTTAACTAAAAAGCTCACAAAATTATAAAAACTACCCATATCTTCCCTCCGAAGTTCACCTTCACTATAACCCCGAAAGGGAAAATCATTTTAGCTAAAAGGGATTTTTTATTGATAAAGATAACTTTTCCTTAATATTCACTTTCAGTTAAATGTTCCATTTTTAATGTGTCAGTAATTGATTATTTTTCCCTTTAAGATTTCAGCCATTATTTACACCACAATATTTTACTAGGTATTGGAAAACATTCACATGGCCAAATTATTTTATCCAGAGCAGAAAAAAGAGAGTGAAAAAATTGTGCAAAGAAATATGGATGGGGAAAGGTCTTTTCCCGGGGGTTTAACGGCGCAAGTCGAATCTCTGGTGCCGTTAAAATACTGAGAGACCTATCCTTATCATATCAGCATTTAATTCTCATTTTGGCACAGATCCAATCCAAGGCGAATATCAGTATCATCCATAGACTGCGCCACACAAATTCCTTTAAATTTAAAGCTGCGTATCGGATATTGGAAACTAAACGAAAAAGATCCCGTTCAACATCAAGAAAGAGTTCCCGGATCACAAAATTGAATTCCCGGTTTTCGAATTCGAAGAGAGATTTACAAGTTTTGAGTTCCCTGTTTCTGTAGTTGTCTTTCTTTTCGTGTTTATGTCGATTTGAATGTAGTCGGTGTGTGACCTCCGTAAAAAAAGTGAAATGGAAGGTGTTTGGTCTTGTTTTCTTGAATTGCATTGTTCCTGTTCTTCTATTCGTCGATTTGATTAAGCTGTTGTTACAAAACCATTCTGAGAGAAATTGTGACGTCGATATAGAATGAGACACACGAACAGGAGATGATTTAAAAACAAATTTTTTTGATGTCCTGTACTCAAGATGATGCATGTTTAACATTAACTATTAACTAAGCATCATTTTTCATTTTGTTTTAATTCAGAACACTTATATTACATACGTATTTTATTCATTATTACATTTTTATAGTATCGGAAGTTAGTGATTCGATTTCTAAAAAGTGTAGCAAAAATGTATTTGTTTTTATTAACTTAACAATTTTAAGCTGTAATTAGAGCAGATGTCGAAATAATTATTTACTAATTCATCAACAACTAAAGTCGCCTGAGGCGAGATCAGGACAGTATGATAGGTATGACAAAACTACAAAGCTAGAACGATTTGATTTCTCAAGCGCAACTAGAGAAGAATGGGCAGTACATTGTTGGTAAGAAAACAGAAGCCTTTGGTGGTAATAATTCTGATCACCTTGTAATTTCTTAATCAGATTGTTTAATAGTGTGCAATAATAGGCATTAGTGATGGTCTGAACCTTCCCCAGGGAAGATGACTTCACGATAGTTCCAAAAAGAAGACAGCATGATCTTCCCTCCAGACTTCTGCACCTTAGACTTCCTGGGGTAAGGTGTCGTTGTTAAAAATGTGAGATATTTATTTGTAAAAATTTCTTTTCCCTCCACACCAGATATGTAGATCATTAGCCATAGTGCGTATACATAAACTTGCAGCACTTGATTAATAGTGATTTCAGGTAGTACCAGTGATACAAGATATTATTCTATGTCCATAACAACTACATTATATATTGAACTAAATAAATGTACATACCTCCAGTAGTTGTTCAGAATCTATATTTGATCCGTGTTCTTTCAGAAAAGTGAAGATGAAATATTAATCCTTTACATCGCTTTCCTCAACTCATTACATAGCCTTCGTGTAACTTCTAAAGGCGCAATTAATAATTATTTAATAAATCAACTTAATCCGGCGTTTCTCAAACTGTGGGGCATATCCCCCTGAGGGCGCGTGATAACTGTACGAGGGAGGAGCGGGCATATTGAAAAGTCGAAAATCAGAGATCATTTTAAAAAAAGTTATTAACTTGCTGAATAAACAAACAAAATACATTCTGACATAAAAAAATAGTATACACATTTACACTGATATAATACTCTTGTAAATGTATCAGTACTGCACAATGTATTTTATAATTAGAATAACAATACTAAGTTAATAACAAGTTTAATAATTATTAGTGACCCCATTGGCTTGTCATACGTAAAATTATATACAAAAATTAACACTTATCTTGATAATTTGTACAGTTTATATTTAATATCTTTATTGCTGATTTAAAGTTACGCGATCCACTTCCCAATGCCTCCATTTTCCACGTAGGCACGCGTATGGGATTTTCTTGGGGAGAGGGGGAAGAAAAGGAATAAATGAGCAAATCCTCTGAAATTAGTAAATACTTCATAAAAACTGTCAAGGTCTTTTATTGCATTCCAAAACCTTTGGAATAATTTTAGGGATAGCAGTGCACAGAAAAGATCATACTTCGGAAAGACGTATTTATACGTCCGGTGCAATTAACGCTTTGACTAAGCTTCAAACGTTTATATACGCCGGTGACTCTTAAAAGGTTTAAGTCAAATTGTATCTTTAGCGTCAAAGTAAAGTATTACTGATTTCAATACATTGTTATTGTGTGGAGGGGGGCGACAAAAATTGTTCGCAAATATTCAAGTTTGAAAAGCATTGACTTCTTAATTCGTTGACTTCTTCCCATCACTTCTTAATACGCTGTATTGATTAACATGCAATGATCTGATAATAACAAGAAAGTAAAAACTGAATGCCAGAATATCCATCATCCATTAATTCAAGCATTCTGTATAAAGAAGCACAATGCAACAATATTCAATTCCCTTATAAATAAACTAGCTGTTACCCGCCCGCTTCGCTGGGTATTTCATGATGTTTTATAAATTTTTACTGTTTATATGTATGTATAAATTATTGATATCTAAGTCCTAGCATTAAGAATTCGATTGAATTGAAAAATATACTTATACCTGTAACTGTCACCTGTTGATAAAAAAAAGGCAGAACTCATCTAATTTGTATTTTCTAAAAATCTCTAAAATTGAAGCATAGAATGATGTTTGCTCTTTCGTAACCCAAAAACCAAGTGGATTCCCGCAAAACCAATTTTCGGTGGATCTCTACTCCGTAAATTGAACATGCAAGCCAAATTTCAAGTCTAAATCTAACAGAAAAAAAAGTTTTACTATCAATAT
>BMAO01015205.1:0-26128 GCA_019973975.1 Trichonephila clavata | reverse complement strand
TTTGCTTCCGCCGTTTTGTAATAGATGGCTGTAGTGGTAAGTGGTAGTCCGAAATAATAGATCGTAGATAGCCTACAATAACTTAGGTATTTGTAAACATAACGCACATCGAAATATTGTCGATTGTTTCGGCATCATAAAGTTATTCTCGATTAAACATGTCAGCTTACGAGCCAAATTCTCGTCATTTGCGGAGGTTTTAATTTTCTGCTTTGATATGAAGAAATCTGCGGTTGAGGCTCATAGAATGCTCTCAGATACCTATGTGAGGCCACTATTAGTGAAAGAATGTGCCCAGAGTGGTTTCAACGCTTCAAGAACGGTGATTTTGACGTCGAAAACCAGCATGGCGGTGGAAGAGAGAAGGTTTTCGAAGATGCAAAATTGGAGGCATTACTTGATCAAGACTCGTGTCAAACGCAACAAGAATTGGCAGGATCATTAAGAGTGACGCAACAAGCCATTTCACAAGGCTGAAAGTCATGGGAATGATTCAGAAACAAGGAAATTGGGTGCAGTACGAGTTGAAGCCGAGAGATGTTGAACGGCGTTTGTTTGCTTGTGAACAGCTGCTTGCAAGCAAAGACGGAAGGATTTCTGCATCGCATTTTGACTGGGGATGAAAAATGGGTTCATTACGATAATCCCAAGCTCAGAAAATCATGGGATATCCCGGCCATGCTTCCACGTCGACGGCCAAACCAAATATTCACGGTTCCAAGTCAAGCTCGGTATTCGGTGGACCAGCTCGGCGTAGTGTATTATGAGTTGTTAAAACGACTGAAACAATCGCAGGCAATCGTTATCGAACGCAATTAAACGAGCATTGAAAGACAAAACGGCCGCAATACAAAGAGAGACATGATAAAGTGATTTACAGCATGACAATGCTCGACCCCGTGTTGCGAAAGTGGGCAAGACATACTTGGAAACGTTGAAATGGGAAGTCCTACCCCACCCGCCGTGTTCTCCAGAAGTTGCTCCCTCGGATTATCACTTGTTTCGATTAATGGCACGCGGCCTGGCTGAGCAGCACTTCGGTCTTATGAAGAAGCAAAAAATTGGATCGATTCGTGGATCGCTTCAAAAGATGACCAGTTTTTTTCAACGCGGGATTCGTACGCTGCCCGAAAGATGGGAGAAAGTAGTGGCCAGCGATGGACAATATTTTGAATCATAAATGTATAACCAGTTTTTTACAATAAAGCCTCGAATTTCGGAAAAAAAACGGCGGAAGCAAAGTTGTACGCCTAATATTTTTCCATAAATGGATATTTTACAACGAACATTTCTTATATCTAAATTTATCCATTCACAATTACTGTTAAATTAAAAGTAATTCATATAAATTTCCTATTTCTTTTAAGTATGCTGTTGAAATCATTCACATGTGTTAAATAAAACGAATTTCACAGAATGCAAGAAAATTCTCCAGTAGGAAATATGAATGCAACTCTTATTACCGTTCCTTTTAATGTCTGAGCATTTAATGTCTGACTTCTTTTAAATATTTCATTCTCATAAAAAATTTGTAATAGTTCAAGAAATAATTACAGAATCACACAGATTATTAAACAAATCGCATTTTAAATAAAAAGGAAATTAGAGCATAGACCAATTAAAACGTCTGCTTTTTATTATTAATACCCTTTTACAAGTTTTTGTATGTAACGGAGTCTTTGAGCTCAATTTTTACCCATTTTAAAATGTCAGATGAATTCGAAATTTTGCTTACTTGTCCAGGACCGATGGCAATATAATAATTTAATAATTGGTTCCATTGTCCTGATCAGGATCATCAGGATTAATGATTTCCCATTTTCAGATCGCATACCGCATCTGGCGACTAATTTCAGATCCCATTTCCAGATTTGGCGACTAAAAGATTAAGTTACAGCTTAGTTCGATTAACTATAAAAGGGTGTTTCTTAGTTTTTTTAACTATAATTTATTATTAAGTCTTGTTCTTCCATGTCCGCATGGAATTTAGATTTTAAATTATTACAAAAGAAAACGTACATATCAAGTGTTAGATATAAGTTACTTAATGAGTTATTAAAATATTTTGAAGTGTTTGTATCATTTAGATCAAAACACAAAAACTGTAAAGTAATACAGTTTTTCTTCTTTCATATCTTATTATCTTTACACTCTAAAAGAAGAAAAATGAGACCAGCGGAGGAATAAGTCTGCGTTATTTTAACAATGACAAATGTCTGCTGAAAATGGAACATTCGATTCCTCTTGTACTGTTCTTTTTCTCGGTCTCTTCGCTTGTTCTTTTTTTTACTTCCAGAACGTCCCTATGTTCTAACTCTATGAGCAATTTCTGCAGCTTTAGTCAACCCGTTCTAAGTGTAAACGTTGTTTATCCGTTATTTAACAGTTTGTTAATCGTTGCAAAATATCTTCCAATTCACCAAAAATAGAATATAAAAACTATTTGCTGACTAATGCACATTATATAAAAGAATCGCTTAGAAATATTTTTTGTTTTTATGTAAATTGAGGTTGAAGTATGATACATTTGAAGAATGCAAATTTGTGTGCAGGATTTTGAAAATACTTTCGAAGAGGATTTTAATCAATTGCATATTTCTTAAGATTAATTACATCTAAGAACAGCGATAAAACTAAGGATACTTTCATCTATCTGAAAATAATTTTTAAAAAAGTAACATGAAAAATATATCTAACGCGTAATTTAATTAAATTAATAATGTTCGTATACCTTAATTGGTCAAAAATGCTCATAAAATATGTACATATTGTTTATAAACATGCCTTGGATTGGGAAATTATCCCTTACACCCGGGGTGGACTTTAAGTCGATCACGATCGACCGGTGGACCGACAAGACATTTTACGGTGACCACCTGAAGATAAGCAGCACTCTAGCAGTTTGGCCGCCCCGGACTAAAATGAAAAATGCCGCCCCTCTTCCCAAAGTAAAAAAAAAAACTATTACTAAAAAGATAAAAATTGTTCATAAGTGCACAATCAAGCGCGTTTACATCCAATGATTCTACGTCGGTCAACATCATTTCTAAATTTTTGACAGTTTTTAATTAATTAAAGTTTTAAGGGTATCTCTTAAATCATATACTATATTGTACAAAAATTGAAAACAATTACTGTTAGTATTCATTAAATTAAACCTGCATTCCAAGGCATTAATTGCTTCGTCCAATGTAAAAAAATAAAACTCTATCTTGAATTTTAATTTAGGATATTCCATCGGATCATTTTGTGCTTCATAATTAAAATTTCCATTTTTCCGTCGAACTCTGTGACGTGGCTGCGTCACCTCAAAGTTAGCAGAGATATCTCAATCTGGACGCGACCAGTTCTTTTGCATCACAGTGCATTTTATCAAAAGTCATATCCTTAAAAATATCTTTACAATTTCTTGGGAGTTCCATAGTAGATGGTAGATCGTAATATTTTGTTTGCAATAGCTTGATTGGAATTTATTGCAATTAAAGATTTTATACCAAATAATGATGGCCGTAGGAACTTGAATTGTTATGTAGAATTTAATAATCCAGAGATTATAGAGTTGTCAATTTCAGCATTATTATAAAAACTAAGCATCATAAAAACCTCCCAATCGATAACTTAAGTGTTTAATAGCCTCTACTCAGCTTTCCCAGGTATTTACACTAAGTGGCTTTAAAGTTTTGTGCCCTTTATACATTTTAATAATATAACCCAACGAAAAGTTGTTGGGAAAAAAAATTTTTTTGAACTATATTAAAAAAAGTACTGGCTTCTAAGGAGGCTTTTGCCATGTCATTAACGACCAAATTTAAACAGTGGCTACTACATGGCACATAGATTTTTCGCGGATTTAACTTTCTTATTTTAAATTGAGCCCCTGATTTCTCTCCTTTCATATTTACTCCGTTATTGTAGGCCTACCCCCACATATCTAGCAAATTTAGCCCTAATTTTTTTTAAGTTTCTCAACTATTAAATTTGAAAATGTTCTCTTCCAGTTAAACTTTCAACTGGAAGGAAACCCAAGAAACTCGCATTAGTTTTAACGATAACTTCGTTAGAATTAGATTTCTCAATACATGTATACCTTACCATATATGTCATTTGTTCGATCTAAGCTGCCATCAGGGGCGCAATCTAAAATTATCGGACAATATGTAGTCTGTTTAATTTTATGAACAATGTATAATTTAATATTCTCATATAAACGAGAAACTATCTCGTTCAGAATATTTTTCCTTAGATAGTGTACTTTAATTTCTTCCAAATTTTCTATAACAAAAAAAGTATTTTTTAAAATTTGGTCCAAATGCCGCCACTAAAATTTGCCGTCCCGGACGTGGGTCCGGTTTGTCCGGCCCTAGAGCCGCCTCCGTAAGCAGTTAGCATTTATGTACCGAAATATTCAAGATTGGCTGACAGTATGCAGACTATATCTTTTGTAGTGACTATAACTATAATAACTAACTTTAGATGAAAATGTTTTATTTTTTGATGCATTTTGAATTATTTGGAAATAATTGCATTATTTGATATTATATTTGTGGCTATTATTATTATGTTTGTATCTTGCAATTTGCTGTAAACGTGGTCTTAAAAGTGTTGCTGTTTTTTGTAGTTATGTAGGTAAGGGCATATTTATTTCTTATTAAATTATAATAAATATTGTTGACCTTTTCTTAGCTCACCATACCTGTGCCATTATGTAGACCGTAACATCTTGAAAAACTTAGAAGTAGCCCGCAACCCGGGAAAAGTTTGCCCGCCCCTGCCTTACACTATAGAATATTTATAGATATTTCTATAAAAAGTCAGTTTCATATTGTTGATAGAAAATTAATCTTAAAGTTACGTAACACATTTTATGAAAAGGTATTCTACCTATCTTCAAAATATTAATAAAAACCGATAATTCTTTATTATTTAATAGAAAGCTTTTATGTGAAAAGATATCTCTGGTTTTTCACATCCAACTAACTCTAATTTCACATATTTAAAATTGCTACCTCAGATCTTCATTCAATTCCTGCCATTAGCTCACTCTCTCCCTGTATATACATATTTATTTATATATTGTTCGAATTTTCAATCATTAATAAAATACTTTCGATTCATCCAATCAATTTCAAATAAATTTTTTTTTAACTTGTAGTGGATGGCAATTGATGTTAATTCAGTTTTTTTTTTTTCAAATATTAATTCATTAATTACTGGTTTTCGACACCAACTTAGATTTGTCTCCATTGTTGTAACAATGCAACTGTTAAAACAATGACAAAAGTTGGCATCGAAAACCGGTTTTTCAGCCGAACTAGCCAAACCGGGTGTGCACTGTTACAATAATGCTGACAAATCATGCTCTTTTTTCCATACATATATATTACTTGTTTTTCACTCAAACTATCGAATAATCAACTCAATGGAAGCAAATTGAGTTTCAGAGTATTATTTTTAAAAGATGTAGCAAAAGACTGCAGTATTAAGATAATTTATGCATTTTTATTGACATTATGTTTCATAGATTCCTCTTTTCCATACGCGTAGACATCTCTAGATCGTAAACGATCTGTTGGATACTTTGCGAAACAATAAAAATGAGTCTAAGTACTTATTTTTAGTGAACTTACTGAAGCGGTAAGCGAATTAGCTTTTGTTTCAAAACTTTTGTTTGGCTGCCATGGCAACACATTTGAGTCGAGTTCGTTGCCTTTTTCTTGTTCGAACTAGTAATTCTACCGAGTACCTTTATTAAGGGAACTTAATATATGAAAATAGTTGACTTGGATCAAATATAAAAGTCTTAGTATTGTCTCTTACATGCTAACAAGAAGGGGGGGGGAACAGTCTCCTTTACATTTAGTGTGAAAAAATCAAATTTCGATTGTCAGATTTGAGATTGGATTTAAGAATTATCAATGAAAATTGTAGCATTTCCTTTGAAAATTTTTAAAAAAAATGTTTTCACTCTGCTTGCATCATTAATTTAAAAGTATTTACACACAGAAAAAAGTTTTAACGAATGTTTGAGACTCACTCTTTCTTTTACAATCATGTGACTGTTTTCTCTTAAAATCGATAAGCGTATTAATATGGATTAAACTAGTGATAGACAATCTTTTTTACGGATGGGAACTCTTACGCACATGTCTTACTTATACAGGACAAAAATTTAAATTCCACATTGTCATATATCTCTATTTTGTTATTTTTATAATGGTTAAGGATATAGCATACATATGTGACTTTGTTTACATTTTGAAGAACTTTCGAATTAAATGCAGAATTATTCCGACAAAAGCTAGCTGACCTAATTTCCTATTGATCTCACATTGCAGTAGCATTTCCAAAAATCTTTTTTTTTGCCCATTTAATGGTCAGTTGTTTTCGATCGTTAATGTAGTCTATTGTTTCTTTTTATTATATCCAATTTATGAAGTTGATATTTTCCATAGTTTATAATAACACAAGAAATGTTAATGTAGTTTGCTTCCCTTTCCATTTTTAAAGGCCGTATATTTTTAATTAATAATCCTTCCTTTAAAGGTTTGATTTAAATAAGAAGGAGGGGGGGGGGCTTATTTAAATGTCTTTGACCAGGAAATAGAAATGCTTTGGTAACTGGGAGAACGTCTTTGTCTGAGATAACGGAAATTTTACTGGTACCTCACTCTTCTAACTTCTACACCAAAGTGGGGACTTTGAGTTAGGAAAAATTTAACGTGTGTAACAGTGCCGGCTTATCCATTGGACACTTGTGTGGGCGCGGAGGGACTCAGAAGGGCCGGATAAGCTGGATTTAACCTGATTTTCTGGTTATAAATTTCGATCCTCCAGTGCTAAGGGGGCCTGTAGAGCTTCTGCTCCCAGGGCCCGAAATGAATTTAAATTGCCCCTGGTTGTGTAAACTTGTGGCGGATCTATACGCAGTTCTACTGATCCCTTCATATCTCTTTAAGGAAAATATTTATTTCAACCAACTTTCATCGAGTAAGGAAACGTGATTATGTAAATGAGGTATATTATATAAATTCTGTTTTCGCGACTTTGGGGTTGACACGTAGTTATCAGCACGTTGGAGTAATTGACACGTAGTTGTTGACACGTTGGAGTTGGCACGCTGAAGTTGATACGTTGGAGTGTGCAAGTGGGAGTTGACATAAAGTGCATGAGTTAGTTGTTAGTTGAAGATTGAAAAGGAGTGGAATTAGTTAAAGATTACAGAGCGTGGAGCCAACGACATTGAGCAAGCCGAAGAGAGCGCTTGCAAATTTCCAGTGTAGGATCCGATGCATAAAAAGTTCAGGTACTATGCTTTTGATCAAGTAGATGCTAGTTTATTAGTGTGCGACGTAGTTATATTTGAGCGTATTTAAGCTGTCTTAGATTCAGTTGAGGGTCTGTAGTAATATCCCCGTATTATAGAATCTCACCTCCACGCTCTACTATATATCAGCTACCTTAATTAGCATTGTGTTGTGTCTGATTAATAATTAGAATTAATAAATTGATTAGATTGAAAAACATGTCTGCGGATTATTCTGTTTTTCCCACACCTCTCTAGTCGGGTTTACAGGTAGACAAGAGGGTTCAGATGTAAGCAGGAACCAAACGCTATCACAAACTCCCTTAAACAAACAGCCTTAGTAAACAGGATTATCCACGAACTCGCGTCTTTTGAACACCTGGCAACATACATCCGAACTATTTTATAAGAATATTTTTCTTGTATATATATATACAATCAAAATTCTCTACTAAAGAGAGATGAATAATCAATAATCATCAAAACTGAAAAAACCGAAATTGTAAGATGAACCAGGCATAAGATTTTAGAAAGGATATATTGGAAATTATAAAAATAATATAATTTAAAACATATATAAAAAATGTTTGCTACAGTATTATAAACATTACTGACTTAGGATTGCTCTTATATATAAAATAATTTATATAAAGGGAGGTTTGAACATGTTTTTTAGCCACCCAAACTTTCCCCTTTCTGTTAATAATACTGAGCAGAAACCTATTGAAAATTATGGATAGAGTATCTAAATCCATTACAAGAAAAAGGTAACTTACCTAAAAATTGCATTCAAAAATGCAGAGCCCGCGCTGAATCGGCGTACAATAAACAAGTTATTGCCAGATTCTGGTCCCAAATTCAAAGAATGGGAATGGCTGAATAGTAGCACTTACCAAAAGTATGTAAAAAAATAGAAATAATATATACATATAAGTATATATATATATATATGTATATATATATATATTTTTAATGGATTAAATTTTACTTATTTCACTTCATATTCGACTCTTTATATCTCTTCCTCACAAAGCAGGGGCGTAGCTACTGCCATATCAGCCGTATCAATGATGCGGGGCCCCCAAGGTACAGGGGCTCCAACATGTATAACTACAGTCCCACTAACAGGACTTTCGTATCTAAAATAGGGCCCCGAAGGAATTTTGATATGGGGCCCATTCAGAACTAGCTACGCCAGTGTCACAAAGACTCGTTGGTTTTGTTAAAGAAAACATTTTCTTGAATTTCTTTTCCACAAACTTATTCATAGCTTTATGAATGTAGAAAGATTTATTAAATTCCGTGACAATAAATAAAGGATTTTTCTGAGAACCAAACTTATGTTGCCATTCGGATTTCGTCTATTGTGTCATGCGGTATTGCCGAAATTTTCTCTTATATCAACTGTTGTATGCAAACTTATTTAGTTTCTAAGGGAAGCTTTTAGGAGAACTTTAATTAACACTCCTATCTTTTAAGCTCAGACGTCATTAAAACGCGCTTTATTTTACCCTTACTTCCTGAATATAATTTTCATTTCTCTCTCTCTCTCGAGTGTGAAAATATGACCTAGAATATCTTAAATTTTATGACCGTCTCTTTATGCTGAAAATTTATAAGTTCAGTTTATGATGAATGAATTTTTTCCTCCTCTATGTAATGGGTCCCTTTTATTTATTTGTCTAGAATTTTGAATTTTACAGCAATAAAATCTTGCTCAGAAGAGTTCACGCACTTGCAATTTTCTACAAAATTTAATGTTTTCGACTAATAAAAATTAATACATCGAAATTGTAATTTTTTAAAATAATGTCTGCAATTTTTTCTTATTTAAATAACATAATAAATTTTAAAAACATAGTGTATTTATTATTTTTAAAAAAGTAATAATCAAAAAAACTGCTAAAAAATTACGCGATAAAAATCTTTGCACACTTAAAAAATTGTCAAAATAGCTTTAAAAATTGTATTTTTTTCTTAATTTAGTACTTAGAAGGATATCTTTCAGTGTCCTCAACAACTTTTTAAGCGCCTCGGTATAGATTTCATGAGTTTTTTTGTAATTTCTGCATCGATACAGGTACGTTTTAAGCAATGGGCCAACTGGGCCTAGGCCCAGATAGCCTAAATCCTACTAAGTACTTAAAGCTATGCTGAGATTTTTTTTAAGTGTACGAAGACTTTTTTCTTGTAATTTTTAGTAGTATTTTTATTATTAATTTTCAAAAATAATAGTTATACTGTGTTTTAAATATTGATTATGTTATTTAAATAAGAAAAAAAATTACAATTCCGATATATTAATTTTTATTAATCGGAAACATTAAGAATGTTTGACATTGAAAAAATATTTTACCATTTTTATTATTAGTGTACTTTTTATATGTGCCTCATGGATTCTTCCTTATTTAAATTAATATGCTTATACAGAACACAGTTTTCGATAAATAGAAAAAGTTGAAGAAGGCTATCCAAAAAATAAATAAATAAAAATAAAAAAAAATTGTAGAGACCTACTTAAATTTACGAAAAGCTCTTTTAGGATAAAATTTATCATCTTTTAACCAAGGTTCAAAATTGCGAGATCTGTCGCCAGCAGCCATAGTGTTGCTTTGGAATATGACGTTATAAGAAGTCAAATCAAATCCAAAACCAAATTTATGTTAACATATAAGATGTGGATGAAATCATGTATAAAATTGTTTTCATGACAAAAAGCTTTGAAACAATTCCGGTGAAAAACCTTGAATCTTAAAATTATAAAATGTTTTGTGAGGAAGATTTATTGATCAGCTCTCTGTGCTTTAGGTATTTTTTTAAATAAAGATATATGTGAAATAAACAAAATTTCGCAACTGGGTATCAGATGTTGAATATTTTTTTATATAGTTGCTTGGAATTGTTGTCATTATCTATTCTAATTTTTCTATGAATTTAAATTTGTTTTTCTTAATTTAATTTTATCTATTAAATAATTCTAAAATATATAATAGCAGTGAATAACTAATGAAATATTATTTAAAATTAAATTATCAGATGATTTCTCACTGAATTCACGATGCATTAGATAAATAAAAAAAAAAGAAAGTGGAAACCAGCTCAAGTCAGTGCCAGCTTATTTGTTGTCATTGTCATTAAAACGTGGTTTAAAAGTACGAGGTTCGTTGCCAATAGTACGCTTGCTGCTTCGAAGTGTGACGTAAATAAACGATAAATAAATTTACATAGGAGTCTTAATTTTTGAAAAATTTCCAAATTCTATAAAGTTAATGGATAATAACAAAATTTTAATTTGCAAGTCACATTAACTTGAGAACTTTAGGATATTTAAGTCTTACAAATTATTATTTGAATATTTGTTTAACAAAATGCTTTATTTTGAAATAAATAATAGATAACATTTTATTATTTATTACTTCTATTCTGAAAGCTATACCAAACGAATTTCAATAAACGACGATAAAAGTTCCCCCCCCCCCCAAAAAAATCAGAACAGAAAGAGCAAATTGGTTTGAAAAAAGTTATTGTTATTCCCCCATCCGTTTTATTTTGCAATAGATTATATATTCTCTAAGAAAAATATATATTATATTTAATGAAACCCGAAAAAAAAAATCCTACATTGATTTCTTCAACGAAAGTAACATTTCCAAATACGTGTGGATAAAACCAGATTTTCTTTGCGATTTTTTTTAATCATTTATTTTGTCAGATTTCCGTTCTTTCAATGTCATTTATTCCAATCGTTACATTTTCCCACATTTTATCAGTTTCGAATTCATTTCAATAGAATGAAATGACTAAAGTACTTCCTGTTTCAGGTCAGCAGCGGAAGTAACGTCACGACAGCTGATATCGTTATTTCTCGTCTATTTACGTTAAAGTAAGAGAGGAAGGATGCGAGATTGGAAGATGGCGGAGCTCTCCGTGGAGGCTCCGTTAGCTATGACTGAAGATTGGTCTGATTTCAGTGATTTTCAAAGCTCTGAAGATATTGAGAACTCAAACAAAAATGATCTGCCAAAAAATGAAAACGATAATGGACTATCCAACAATTTTAATGAAACTTTTTCTGCTTCACTGGAAGATCTAGTCAACACCTTCGATGATAAAATTACTAAGTGTTTCTGTAATTATGAAGAAAAAGTGGAAAAATTTGCACCTGTACAAATTCGGACACAAGATGAAATCATGAATGAATGCCAGTAAGTGTTCGTTTTATTCACTTTATGCATGTATTTCTTATTTTTACCTAGTGTATATGTAGTTGACATTGTATAATGTGATTTATTGAAGCCATGCTTTATGGGGTTATTTTTATAATATTATTATTGTAGCATATTTTTTTCAAGAAAAGTGGGGGTTTTTTTTCTTTAATTTTTTAAAAAAGGACTTGTAATTTTTTTACTTAGTTAAAATGTAAATTATTATTTAGGTTAATGTTTGAAACCAGCACAAACCATAAAATCTTCCGTCATTTTTTTATATTAGCACAAATGTCAGAATGAAAATTTCCAACTGTATATTTATTTAAAAATAAAGTATTTGGCCTGATTAACTTTTTTTTCTATGCATGTTCAAAATAGTGATATCACCTTTGAAGCTTTGTTTTCCAAAACAAATTTGTCTGATCAGATGTTGTTTTCATTTGTGATTATTTAACATTAAATGATTTCTTTGCATGATTTTTGCCATGTCATCTTAATTTTAATGTTAAATGTACTTTTGGAGATACTTTTAGGATACTAACAAATAAGACCGTTTTAGATTTTATTATTATTTTTTTTAGCAAAAAATGATTGTATATGCACCAATTATTCAAAAAATTTTAAAAATATATTCTAAACATGGAAAAAAAAAATAATTCTAAAATAACTTAACATTGAGAACTCTCGATAAATAATCATTAAAGTTCTGGAGACTTAGTAATTAAAATAAATGTTTAATATTTAGACACGCCCACACATTTTAAAATTAAGAAATATTTTAAATAGCTTTTGATTCATTATCAATTAAGATTTGATCACCTAAAAAGTATTTGAAACAGTATGAAAGAAATTAATCTGAATAATTAAAAAATATATATGGTGTTTTAATAAATGATTATTTGATATGGTATTCATTTATCCCCCTCTTAACTTCTAATTGGGATTTTTAAATTATTATATTCAAAGTAAGTAAGAGAATTGATGTATGGTATAAAATCATAAAATACATGTTTATTTGAAAATATTACTGCAGCTTTTGTGAAATAAATTTTGATTGTTAGGAAGTTTTGCTAATTGTAGACAATCAAAGTGTTTTATGTTAAAGTTTCATTTTGCACAGTTATTACTTCTCTTAATATTTCATCTTTTTATCTCGTAATAGATAATGTAGTATGTATATATGTGTGTATACCTAGCTCGTAAAAAAAATTTCTTTTGTCATATTATTCTTAGTAATGGAAAGGTAGATGCAAATTTACACTTATTATACCCATGGTTAAGATGAAAATTGCAAACACATCATACAAAAATTTAACAACCATCCATCAATAGTTCACAATTACCAAGGTGATTCTTTTTCCATACACAACGTTATTTTTTTAAATACTTTTTATTTTATTTTCTTATTTGGATTTCTATCTTTGAAAATTCAAAGCATCTGCCTAAGTTGATATTACAATTTAAAACTACTACAAGTAAAAAAAAATGCTGCTAACACACAAGCAGATTTTGTCATTCCCTGAATCTGGTTTCATTGAAGGCTAAACTTGGATACTCTGCAAAAGGGTGATATAGTTCCAAATCTAGTAATTTACAATTAAATCTTAACTATGACTTTTTAATACCTTGTTAAACGTATCATACATAAGTATCATAAAGATTGAGACATTTCTATGTTTAAAAATAAAATTCTCAAGTCTAGTGCACAGTATTTCTTAATTAATGTCTTTTAAAATAGTTAAAGGTCTTTACATATTATTGCAACCTATTTGTGACATTTTGTGAAACGAAGCACATGATTACCAATTTAGCGCATAAGACACATGCGAAATTGGGGTTGCCAACTTGGCGAGTTCTTAAATGTTGCGAAAAAATGTAAGTACCTAATTAAAATATGTTTGAGAATTTCATACACCAATGAAATGCTCTGGAAATATTTCTAAAATTTTTGACATTTCTGACATTGCAGTTGCAAATTCAGTTTGTTTGGGAAATAGAAAAAACAAAAAGATAAATGTAGTTAGCAGTAGTTAAAACTTCCCCCTCCCTTTTGAATTTTTTTAAATGTTTTATTGGGATTTGTGTTATAGAAAGTGCATCTTTTATGAAATATAAATTTCTTTTGTGGATGCAATTCAAATATATTTTGTATTTTCTATTCCGATGAATGATATATATATATATACCTTCATAGAAATCATCAAAGTTCTAAAGCTGTATCTTAAATCTTTTGTCACAATGGTATACTTTTTATATGAAATTTGTTTCCCCTTTATTGCTTATCTAGAAATAATGTTCGTATATTATTTTGCTATTTTGTCTTCTGTTTCTGTCTATCTTAATACAGTCGACTCTCGATAATCGAAGTTGGAGGGATCAATGAAAAACTTCGAATTATCAAGAGGTTAGAAAAAATTCCCAAAGTACACGAAGATAAATTTTTTTCTAACACATAAATTTGAAACCATGTAATAAAACAACAATTGAATATATGTATAAAATTATTTAAAGTATTTTTAAAAAGTACATAGTATCCAGTATAAATATTTTACAAAAGTTAAAAGTCCTGTATTATAAGAATACATTCATACACAGTCCTACACATCTCTTCTTCACAATAGCAGACCATCCTTTCTGAACACACATGTAGTAAGGCAACATGTTAAACGAAAGATATAGACGGCTGGCAATGCTGTGGTTGGTCTATTGTCCACTTAAAGGAATGAAAGCAACAAAAATGTCTTTCCTCATGACGAATCGGAAAACACTAAGAAGGGATATCAGACACTTAGTCATCAAAGGGACTACATTACAGAGACGACATGCTGAGCCAACACAAGGCAAAACTTGTAAGCTCCAACTTGTTTATTACAGGACTGCACATGATATTGAGTGTTCGAATTGTTGAGAGTTTTATAAGATAACTTTGAATTATAGCGTGTTGTAGTCTGGCCAGGCTTTACTTCAAAATATTGAGTGTATCAGAACGTGTTGTTTTAGTTCGAAATATCAAGAGTTTTTTTCTAGGGACAGAGCATATGCTTTGAATTATCGAGAGTCGACTGCATATGAAAAATGAGTATATATGCATAAAACCATCAGCTTAACTAAATTGTTTAGCTAAATAAAATACATATTCTCATTTTAGAATATGTATTTCATTTATTTAGTTTTTGAAAGCTACTACTGTGCTTGGTTCTTTAAAACTAATATTTATTTTCATTCTGTAAACTCGTTTGCATCCCTTATACAGTGTAATCTTTTTTGTTTCTCTCTTTCTCTACAGTGTTTATATAAATTCCATCAATTCTTGCATAACTTTAGTAATAGTTATATAATTAGGACAGTCAGTTCCTTTTAAAAATGTTTGTAATTGTTGGGCTGTTTTCCTTTGAATGTAAAAATTGCTGAAATAATTCATATTTGGACTCATAATTTGAATTTTAATAATACTTTTTTTTGTACTTTCATATTTTTGCAACCTTTTGGCAGTATTATATGAAACAAAGCACACATGATTGCCAATTCAGTGCATATGACACATGCAAAATCGGAGATACCAACTTGTTGAGTTATCTTGAATTTTGGCATTGGTGCGATAATATATAAGTACCATAATTTTCATAGACTTATAATTTCTAATATAAAATAATAATTTTTAAAAATTTAATAAAACCAAAAGACTTTTAATTGAAAATTTTAATATTATGCAAAAGTGGCTTAGTTAAGACAAGGCTGTATGAATGAAATATTATTGCCAATGGGATACTCTTTAATCATATTATAGATACTAGAGCAAGCTTGATTCAAAAGACAAAAACAAAATTCTTTATCCTAATTTAATTAACATCTGCATCTTCAAGTTAATAAATTTTAAGTCTCAACTAAACCTGTTTGGTTTTCTTAAAGTCTGACTAGTGAAGTGCATTCACTCAAATTTGGTTTTATTTGGCCATGTTCCAAAACTCAGTTTTAAAAAAAATATCAATCATAACTCAAACTTTTAAAATAAATTTTTATAACGTAGTTATAAATATTTAAAGAAAGTAACAATAACAAAAAATATAAATAATTGGAGGAATTATTTTCAAGTAATATTTCATTTGCTAACAGTAAAATCTTCAATATTATAAAATCATCAGTGACGTAACGGAGAATATTAGGGCCTTCCTACAAAATTGGGTTTTGGGCCTCAAACCCAAATACGTACTTTGCATCAGTCAAGCTTTGGGCCCCCTAGAGTCCCTGCCCCCCACCCCACCCGTAGTGTTGGGGTTGTGGGGGTGTACATTACATCACTGAATGCCATAAAGTGAAAGTTTCAACATTTTTGAAACATACTTCCTTAGAGAAATTTAAATATATGAATCAATTCTCAAAACATATTTTGCAATTATATTAGTTGTCAAAAATATTTCATGTTTCTGTGTAATAAAAAATAACCAATGCTCAAATAAGTAATGACTGATGTTTAGCAGTAATGTATGCTTAAAATTATTTAAAAATAACAAGTAAAAAAAATATATAAATATTTAATATTAATTAATCAATTTTCTTCCAAAGTATATTAAAATTTTTCAATACAAATAATTAACAAAAGAGCTCTAAATTATAATTATACTTGTTATTCGTTGTCAAAATTTTTGAACAATATAAAGAATTACTAAAATATCTGCAAAAAATTCTCTTATTAGCTCCTAAAAATAATTTAAAAAGGCCTCAAATTAAAATTACCACCTGAAAATAAGAAATATATGTATTTGTAATGTTTATTTGATTTATCCAATCAAAATTATTCTACAATTTATCAAGATCTTTAATGTATCAGTGTCTTAAAACTATGGACCTTGGCAAGAATAAAAATAGTCGATGTTAAAAATTTAAAGTACATTAGTATATATATTTGCATATCAATTAATTTTAAAAATCAATTTCATTTATGCATCATTTTTTTATTGGCATTAAAAAGTTTTCTTTCCTTAGTTTAAAATCTGTTTACTATGGTGAGAATAAAAACAATGGTGTGAATTTAAATTCTTTAGACATGTGTTGTTTGTCACCTGTCTATGAAGAAGTCTGAATCGAGTTTTTTTTTGCGGTGAATCACAGACATAACTAATTTTGAGATAAGGAAAATGTGACACACATCAAACAATTTAGCATGATCTATATATTTTTATTTTAGCATAATGGTTCATATTTTTTCCCCTATTATTTCTCATTGCAATTGTTTATTTCTTAATTTATAAAATTATTTTTCTTGCATGACAAAATAAACATTATTTTTGAAAATACTCTTAACTTCATTTTTCTTTCTTTTGAAAAAAAAATAATATTGGATTGTAACTGTGTGTGTGTAATTTTTTTTTTAGTGTCATTAAGGTAGCAAAGAAAAATTTATATCATCTAAATCAAGTATTAATTTATTTTATCACTGAATTGGCTCTGAAGAATTTGTAATTTTTTTTAAACAATGCTCGTCTGTGTGGTGAATCATTTTTATTTAATAAATTAAAAGCATGCCGAATGTTCTTGTAAAATATACTTTTACAAGTATATTTTTATTTTGGTTATCAAACACCTCAAACAATGATTTGGTGGCCGCGGTAGCCTAATGGTCATGGTCACGTGCTCATGACCGGTGTTGTCGAATCGCGTGTTCGAGACCTGATGCCTCTGAATATCGGCCGTGCAACGGGGCTTATGCACGTTAAACTTATCGAAGCACAAAGTCCACACATTGGTGTGGAAGTTAGGCAAGTAGGGCCAGGTATCGTTCTTCTCACTTGACCGCGGTTCAGAATTACGAGGCCCATCGCCAGCAGTCCTTGTTGCTTCAAGTGCGATGTCAATAAACACTCACAATACAATGAATTTATGTTTTGGAATTTTATTTGCGTTATGAAATACCATTCAGATTTTATTACTGCGTGATGGGAGTAACTACTTCACTTTAGAATAATATTATATTTAAAACTATCTTATTGGAGTAAACCTTCAAAAGAGCTGTAAATTTCAAATATAAAGGGGGGGGGGGATTCAGCCCTCTACATATTGTATTGAATCAATAATTTAAGAATATGATATTATAAAGAATAAACCAAAAGTTTAAAATGGCCCACTATTGTGAAAAATAACTTAATTTTGTGAAATATATTGTCATGGTTACAATTTCTTTATCTTGTCTGGGAGTATAATTTATCGATTACTTTCTCAAAGAAGAAGAAAAACATTGTGAAGAGGTCTGATTTGGTGATAACCTTTTATCTTCTTGGAACAATTCATGGTATGACGAACAGCGTCTGGATATAAGCTGTCAAGCTGTTGAAAATAAACAAGATGTTTGTGTACACCATATATGTGGGTAAAAATTTAGTAAGGTTTCCAGCAGCCATCGCTTGTAAGCAACTTTCTCTGTTTAGCTAATGGCGTCTGGGTACTTTCAATAACAAGACACTAATTCTTCTCTTCCCTCCCCCATCCATATATAATTCTTTCCCCCTGATGTATTTTTAAGTAATCAATTAAAAAATTACCTTGAAAAGAGTTTTTTTTTTTATATATAAAATATTTGCGCATGTATTTACACAATTTTCATTTAAAAGTTTTACCAGCTACTCATTTGTGTTCAATTTTGGTATTATTTCTTAACATATGTATCTGAATATTATATTTTAAAAAATTAGAAAGGAAAAAAATATACTCTCCAAATACTTTTATTTATTTATTTTGCGCACGGTCTTTTAATTTAGAAGTCCTTAATCTGGATTCAGAACAAATGTGAAGGGAGCTCGTGACACTTTTACCACTTGAAATATTTTTTCCCAATTTTGTACTATATTTGCGATTCCTGTTAGAAAACTTGCATAGTATCATCCTCTGTTGTGTTGAGAAGTTGCATTTTTTGTTATGGCCAAGAAAATTCTGTTAACTTAACAGTAAAATTGTTTTCAAATTATGAGAAAGCACAAGACATATTTTAATTATCGATGCAGTTTTTAATTGTATTTTAGCTGTTTCCTTTTGTTCATTTTCCTGTCTTTGTATTTTCTCAGCAAATTCGAAAAAGTTAAACCAAAAGTTTTAAATTACCTTTTGAAAAGATACTTGAACTGGAATCGAATTATAGTTATCAAGAAATTATTACTTATTATTCTATTAATTGTGATTGTCTAATCAGTTTTTCTAATGTCAAAAAAAAAAAAAAAAAAAAGCTGTAGGCAGAGTAACATTTTAATACTATTAACTTTATAATTGAAAATTTATATATTTTTTTATTTATTATCTTGTAAATGTTAATCATTCAAAGCACTTAAAAACATATTACAATAACATATAAATTGAATGGCGTACTATTTACTAGTACATTTCATTAAAAAAAACTTCTATTTATTTTGTAATTCTAAGCAAACAAGATCGTTCATGGACTTTTTTTCAGATTATTATTCAGATAAATGGCAAAAGTTATGTTGATTTAAATTGATTCTATATTATTTAAATCAGATGGGGAGAAGTATGAACATTAAAATGTTTTAAAAATATAATTGTGTGAAAAAACTACCGCAATTAATTTCAAAGTTAAAATTCAGTTAAAATGTTTCAAAATATTTTCAAATGCCCCTAAGCGGGGCTACGTTTTTACTTTCCCCCCCCCGAAAACTCACTCAATATTTATGTTTCAAGATCTAGAGAATTAGAAATTTTATTTTTTGACCGTTGTCCGAACTTTTTATTGGCATTAATCTGATTTCCTTGAATAATTTTTTAAAAAGTAATTCCCAATTTTGTTAAAAGTGGTTTGAGTATTCCAGAAATATACTGTGAAGTGCTGCTCTTTAGTGCTTTCGAGTTTTATAATGTCCGTTTTTTTTTCTCTCTCTTCCTTTCTCGAAACGGTCGGTATATTGATCTGTTCTTTGCTATGAGTTCAAAACTTTTTCGATATCGCTTCACAGAATACTAAAATTAGAAAATTTATGTACTATATATGCAATAACTTATGTTCAAAATGGGGAAATTTGCATTTTATCATCTTTTTCGTAAAGATTAATAGTGGTTACACATTTCCATTAACTATATACTTTTACAAATTGAGTATCATACTCCTTTTTGAATGAAAAAAAGTAGGTACTTTCTTATTTTCCGATTTTTTTTTTAAATATATAGCTTACCCTTGTCATTGATTTTTAAAATTCGATTCCAGATCTCAGTAAATTTATTTAACTTTTACCCATTTTTATTGTGATTAAATATCCTGGATGTTGTAAAGTCTAAAGAATTAAATTTGTGAAGAAACTTTTTAGACACACAATACACTTACTTCACACTTATCAATGTTAGTTTCTTAGAACAAAACCTTTTATTAATGATCACTGTCTTTTCTGTTTGTCACTAAGACACGTTAACTGTAACTGTTCCTTTTTTAAAAATTATATAAGTTCCTAGTTCTTTACTGTGATAAAAGTTTTATTTTTAAATGATACACGATAAAACAATTGTAAGTTGTTTTTAAAAATTTTATTTCCAATTTTTTTAGCTTTTAATATAAGTTCCAACTAGAATGAATAGCAGTTTTTCTATAAACGTTAATGTGTGCATAAGCCTGATGTCAAGCGTCGGAAACCAGCCATCATTTCTTAGAATTAAGTAATTTCGTGTCGGGCTTACGTTGCATGTATCTGAATTGAATGATTTCGTCATAATTGAATTTGAAGGTCAGTGTTACTGGTGCTGAGAAAGTACAAGGTCTCTGTTATATATGCGGTGAAGCATATAAAAATTGTGTTGCTCTAAATATTTTCACTCTTTTTTTCCCCTTCAAATTAACCATTACATTTCTTAAATTAATTCGACCCACACACATGGTTTGATTTAGCTAAAGTCAAAATTAAATTTTTAAATGAGCAATATTGTAAAAGAAATTATAACAGCAAAGAAGCGAATTACAAATTAAATACAATTTACAATTTTTCTAAGTAGCTATTGAATTTATTTTTTATTTGGAGAGAGAGACCACTAGCAAAAAAAAAATTCAAAGTAAAATTCTTTTAAAAATATAATTTTAATATTATAACTTTCTTTTTATAATAATAAATGTAATTCTTCTATCGTAAATGATAAATAACATTAAAAATTGTAATGTGCGTTTCCTTTTTATTAAAATTTTTTGAAGTATTTTCATGTAAAAATTATTTTACATAAAAAGCAGTGTGTGCGTAATAATAGCTTACATTTATCGTGAATAGTATTTTTTATTCAAGAAAATACATTCTTTCTCTAAGTACCGCAACATTTTCTTATTTACGTTGGATAAAAACAGTACTTTTATTGGATGAAATACAGTATCTTAAAATCCTCTTTCTATTCCGTATTTGTTACTTGTAGGATTTTTCTTTTTTAAATCCCATTATATATATTTTATTTCTCCTACTTTATATTGTTGAAACCATATTATATATCAAGAATTTCCCCTTTATTTAGTTACTTGTCTAAATCACCATTGTTATTTTATCGAAGTGAAGTAAAACACGTACTTGCTGAATTTCGTCGTCTTGCCTCTCTACTCTCTGAAATTACACCCGCTGCGCGCTCGTTTTATGCTTTTTATGGGAAGACGTGACTGCGAAAAACATTTTTAAACATTCATTATTATTCTACCTACCTTGTGAATTTTTGCTCCTTCTACCAAAAAAAGTTCCTCCTCGAGTTTCCACTAAAAGGAACTCAGAATGTTTTCTACCCAGTTTTATGATTCTCACTTTTAGCGTATTGATAACGAAAAGGTTTGCCATTCTTATGTATCAATTTGGAAGTTTGTTTTGTTGTTAGTATGATATGGAATATTATGTATTCGGTCTTCATTTCACCATTATAACCATATTATTTGGAGTCTTATTTATTAATTTGAGTTCTCATGATATACCTGGTTGCTCCTCAAGTTCAGCAATCACTTGCCTAGTTGAAATATCTAATCCTCAGAAGAGGAAATAATAAATAAGTACATCAGTTGACGATAAAATGGTGGTAGAATTATAATGGGAAAATAAACGCATTATCACATTTGTTATTACCATTTTCGTTCGTGTATTTTAAAGCAGAAGAATTTCAAAAATCATGATGATATTCCCAAACTTGTGGATAATTTTAAGCAACAGTAACTTACTGCAAGAAAATGTGATGAATGATTCTGGTCAATACTCTTGTAATGAAAACTTAAAATCCGTTAACTGGTGTGATTCTCCCCATAAAATCTCTATGCTTTGCATATTTTACATGTAACATTGGTGGTTAATTGTAATTTCAAACTTCCTTAGATATTTTAAGTGGTGTATTATAGGTTATTGCCAGGCTGCTACCAATGAGATTTTTAGAAGTTCTACATACCTATTCCCATGAGTGGATTGGAGACAACGTTATGTATTTTTAGTCTTGTTTTAAACAATGGCGCCATCTGTTTATATTAAGTTAAAATAATTATAGTCAGTCCTATATATTTTATTGCTATGATGATCTCGATAGGATTTTTGTGAAGTTCTTATTTTATTTACATTTGGATAATTTTACTTTTCATTTCTTGTTGCATTTTTATTAGGTTGTTTATATCTTTCTTGTTGTAGTTTAATTAGTTAATTTGTTTTATTTCATAATCAACTTTTTACTTATTGTTTCTTAAGGAGATTAGAATGAATGTCCATAACAGAGACTTAATCTCATTTTATAATAAAAATTTTTAATATTATTTCAATGCTTCTTCTGACCTTAAACCTATTTAATTAAACATGACTAAACAATTTTTAATTCAGAGCTTAATTTTGCAAAATGTAGTAATTTATTACAAGTTACTCAAACAGTATTGTAACAAATACAAATTAAGATCTGTTCATCTTCTGGTCTCATTTAGTTTTCAATATATTAAATGACAATTGAAAAACCGATATTTGAATTACTGACCAATAATACATTATATTCTTAATTCTCTTAGAGATACTTTAAAAGCTATGATAGTTGTTATATGCATAATTCTTTTGAGAAAAATGACGTTACTAATCAGTTGTTTAGCACATGTATATAAAATTTACAGGTTATTTTCTAATATTTTGTAGCTTTAAATTTTCTTCATACAAAACAAAATGCTAGCTATTTTAATGAAGATTACAAAATCAACTCTTGGCTTTCCATTCATTAATTATTTATAATAGAATAAATTATTTTTCCTTCGCTTCAATATGAGATATTATGAGTTGAAAATATTGATACTCTTCACAAAATCGTATCTTTGGACAGATGGAGCTTGCATTTGTATTAAAAGCTACAAAGTGTACATAACTGTATCGATCCTCCTTATTTATAATGCATCGGATTATTTTCTATCTGGGCTCACTTATCAAGATCTTTAGAAATTTTAGTTGTAATCTATTTTATTTATGGAATTGAATCTTCTCAATTATTTAGAGCAGAACTGGCGTGCCTGAATCCATAATCTATCATTCGATGTAAATATAGATGGTTGTTCAGTGGTATAGACTAACCATGGGAAGAGTATTATTTTTATGACTTATAAGAGGAAGGCGCACAGACATAATAGTATACTAATTAAAATCTGTTGGGTCACCTATGATGGTTTTGGCCCCTAACTCCCTTCTGTTCTCCTACATTTGCCTCCATCACATGGGCATAGCATCAACGATTCATCATTTCAGTTGAACAGCATATGGGTCAGCAAAGCTTTGCTTCATGGCATATGACCTATCTATAGATTCAGCATTACCACACAGAAGGTTATTTTTGAAACAATTCGTTACCTAGCGAAAATACATAAATTAGAATAAGAGTCAATAATAAAGATTTGGTTTTATTATAAATTCATTTGCATCTTAAATATATTTTTAACACCAAATTTATAGTATAACTTTCTTCAGGAATGAAAAATTAAAATTGTATATTATTTTTAAACATATTTATTAGATAAAATTAATAAATTCTATAGTATTTATACCATTACGGTGAGTAATGCTTTTGATTTCTTTCATTCCGCAGAATCAGGTATAATGTGATTTTCAATTTGATACGATTTTGAGCATTCAGTTAAACAATTTCTTTGCGAACTCAGTAACACCATTTGAGAAAGATCTTTGCTGATGCATAGAATTAGGCAAGCCAGTACATTAATTTCTCATGAAACAATTAAATCCCAATGACATTCAATAATTTAAACCTTTAGATTTATCTTTGAGTATCACTTTATAACATTTATTCCTTCTCAAATTCTCAGATATTTGTCAAATAAGGTCAGCTGATTTATCTTCCCATCGATAAAAATTAGTAATTTGTAGAGTCGTGCAGGTACCATTAAACTAAATCTGGCACGCGTTCTGTTGGTTTATGACTCTGACATAACATATTAAACTTGGATGAGTCATCTTTATGCCCTTTTCTCAAGTGAAATAATCAAGTTTATCAGGCAGTTCTTCAACAGTTATTAGATGGAACAGTCCTTACCCCACCCACTAGTCGATAAAGCCAGATATTGGTTTTTCTAATTTTCTTTTCTTGTTCGTTTTATACAACAGGCAGACAAGCCAACAGAATAAATACATTCTTCAAGTGTACTAAAGTTAATTATTGTGAAAACATAGGCAAAAACAGCCTCAAATCTTCAAACCTGGATGCATGAAATCACTGTGTCTAAATATGAACCCATTGTACCTTTTCGCTATAAAATATTTAGGTACTGAATGATTTTTGATAGCTATTTAGGGTGATTTCTGAAATGGACGAGTGGTAACGGATCAGAGCTTGCTGGCTGATTTGTTAATCAGGCAGCGGTGGTGTCTCTTCGCTACCTCAGGATCAGCTCAGCCATCAAGTAGGAGGCGCGCTATTGTTGACTCCGATAAGCGTGCTTGGTGGTGTCTCTTCTCTACCCTCTGGGTCCAACTCTGGCAGTGTCGGCCTGGCCTTTTGTGTTACAGTGCTGTTTAAAGTTCGTTAAAAGCCAGTTTCGTATTATGACACAAATCATAACCATACCATAACCGGTCTTACTAGACTTCACCCAGGACAACTTTGATTCTCACATAAGTGTCCAAAAGTCTCAGGGCTTGTGTGAAATCTGAGGTTACATGTATAAACTATATTAATATTCTCTTTATATTAAGCATCTGACAAATTCATTCTGCTTAATGCAGATAAACAATAGATTATTCAGATAAATATTTTAGTGCATATCTTTGTGCGGTTAATTCCTGTTCAACATTTATTTGTTTAGTTAAAACTAATTAACCACAGGTGTTGGACACCTATATTTCTGTTTTAAACATTTACCAAGCTAATTAAATTTTAGTTTTGATTTGCAGAGATGGTGCAAACTCAGGAGCAGAATAACAAATTAGTGGTGAAAAATTAAAAACAACAGGAGGTACGTGAAAAGTGCATCAGTCGTTCAGAAACCGAGGAAGCGCGCTATTTGGTGTGTGTGGCTGCGCGGTGAATCGATCGATGACTGACTGTCCCCCTTCGCGGTGGTCGGTATGAAGTGGTCAGAGCATGATCGTAGCATGTCATGGGTTCGTCAGCCACACACTGAAGACCACTTGTGGGAGCGATGCGCGTGCTCTGTCGATAAAACAAGCATCTTCCCGTTGGTGTGGGTGTGGTGGATAGGAGGTGGTGCCAGCTCAGTGTGTCCGCGTGCATGACACATGGACCAAAATTACGCAGACCATCCCAAAAGTCTCATTAAGCCAGCTGGTGAAGTGTATGTCACTCATCCCCCTCATGGTTCTTTACTAATGATCTTTGGGCAGGGAGACACTGCACTAAATACTCAGTCTCTGTTCATCTGATGTTTTGATAGATTTAATATTTGGGACAAGTAAGTACTACCTGTTTGGTTACAGTGAATGACCTCCCCGTGTGCCTCCCAGGACATTTTGCCAACCAGCTCGACACCTTCACTTTCAGTTTGTTTGGACCTTGCTCATTCTCTGCCTCCGTGTATTCTCTTAAATTTCTTGCTCTAGGTCATTCTTATTTTATTTCAGCGTTTTAAGCATGAAACTTTTAATTTATCTTGGAAATGTGTGTGTGTTCAGTCCTTTTGTTGGACACAATTTTATGAGACCATCCTTTATCCTCTTGTCTTTTGTGACTTACAGGAGAATCCCAGCGCCATCTCTTCCACATATTATTCCGATGGGGTTGGTAAAATTTTACCCCATTTGGAACCAGGCTAGAATCTGCATTCTTTGGGCTCGATAGTTTACGTCTATCATGAGATATACAGAAATCGACCTCCTCAGGTATCCCCTCCCTTACAGATATTTCCTTTATATCTCGGAATCCTATGCCGCACCAGGTCTCCGTACGTGCCTGATTCGATGGGTATCCTTATGAGCTTCAGCATTTAATTTTATTGCAATAATTCTTCCTCTCCCCACTCCCCTTTCACGTTTTAAAATTTTAAATCGTCAACTCTCAGGCACAGTCTGTGCTTTCAAACTCAGACATGGGTTCTCATCGAGATACTGTCTGATTTACTATGGTGGTGGGCCAGGAATTCTTCGCTAAAATTAAGCCCCATGTATAATCTGGTGTTTGAAGGCAGCAATGCGTAATA
>BMAO01015204.1:0-25157 GCA_019973975.1 Trichonephila clavata | reverse complement strand
AGAATGACTTCCCATAATCATTAGATGATTCCTTGAGATGGAGAAACCGTTGACAGGCTCAGAGCCGGCTCTTAGAAGTTTTGCCCCAGACAAAAATGAGAAATGCCGCCATTCTCCCAAAGTAAAAAAATATATATTATTTAAAAATATAGAAATTGTCCATAGATACACGCCTATAAAACTTGATCTGTTCTTGCGAAGAAAAAGGCAGCATAATGGTATATATATAAATATTTATTAAAACAAACACAAAAATAAAATAAATTTAAAACAAATATCAAAATAAACAAAAAATTAGAAGTGTTTTTTTTTTCTTCTGACTTTTAACTCTGAAAAACTTTCTCAATTCTTTTAAAACAATGTGTTCATTTATTTCATATTTACAGCCAATTTAACTAAACCTTTTAATTTATATTTAAGAGTTGTGGACGGTAAAAGAGAAAATTTTAATTTTGAGAAATTCCTGTCTAAGCTTGCTACACTTATTGGCAAAGAAAGCAAAATTCTTAATGCGATAGCAAGATTTGGCGCAATTTCTAAAACTGAATAAACTGAAATAAACTTCTCTATTTGGCTTTCTTTTTTGCCTAATAAAACTTAAATTGACAGTATCTCATCTGCTAGATCAAGCACGTTTATATATACTGATTCTCCGTCTGTCAACACATCATTTCTAAATTTTTACAGTTTTTAATTATTAAAATTTTAGGGGTATCTTTTAAATCATACATATTTTATAAAAATCGAAAACAATCACTATATAGACACTCATTAAATTAAATTTGCATTCCAAGGCATTAATTGCTTGGTCAACTGCAAAAAAATTAAACTCTATTTTGAATCTTAATTTAGGATCTTCCTACGAAGCACTAAGGATCGTGGAAGATCCTTAGTGCTTCGTAATCAAAATTAACGTTTTTGCTTAGAACTCTATGACGGGGCTGCGTCACCTCCAAGTTAGCAGGGATATCAATCTCATCGACCAGTTCTTTTGCATCACAGAGCATTTCATCAAAAGCTGCATCGATTGAAGATCATTAAAAAATCTCTACAATTTCTAAAAAGTTCCATAACAGATGGTAGATTATAATCTTTGTTTGCAATGGCTTGCTCATTGGATTTATCCAATTTAAGATTTATACCAAATAATGATGGAGCATAGGAACTTGAATTGCCTAACAGAATTTAATAATCCAGAGGCCTCATCTCTTATAGAGTTGCCAATTTCAACATTATTATGAACACTAAAGAGAGCATCATAAACAGCACCTAATTGATGCTTCAAAGGTTTAATAGCCTCTATTCCGCCTTCTCAGCGAATTCCACTTAGTGGTTTAAAAGTTATTTCCTTTATATACTTTAATAATATGGCCCAACAAAAATTTGATGGCGAAATAAATAAATAAATTTTTTGGATTGTATTAAAAAAAAAATTACAGATTTCTAAGGACGCTTTTGCTATGTCATAAATGACCAAATTTAAAGAATGGCTATACTACATGGTACGTAGACTGTTCGTGGACTTAACGTCCTAATTCTAAATTGTACCCCTAATTTTACGCCTCTCAAGTTGGCTCCATTATCGTAGGCCTGCCTCGGCATATCTAGCAAATTTAGTCCCAATTTTATAAGTTTCTCAACTATTAAATTTGAAAGCTCTATTCCAGTTTATCTTTCAACTGGAAGGAAACCTAAAAAGCTCTTATTACTAACGGTAACTTCATTAGAATTAAATTTTTTAATACATACATATCTTCCCAAAAATGTCATTTGTTCGATCTTACTGGCGTCAGGGGTGCAATCTAAAATTATCGAATAATATTTGGCTTGTTTAATTTTATGACCAATTTGTAGTTTAATATTCTCATGTAAAAAAGAAATTATTACGATCTGAATATTTTTCCTAGATGTGTATTTTAGTTTCTTGATTTTTTAGCACCCTTTGAACATGTTCCTCCAATATTGGATCAAATTTAGCAAGTAATTGAATTATTTGTAAAAAATTGCCATTATTAGAATCGGATAGTTTGTTACACTCAGCACTAAAGGGTAAACAATTTTGAGCAAGCATTTTTAATGATGCTACAATACGTTCAAGCAACTCGCACCAATAATTAGTCTCCGCAATAATAAATCTTTGCGAGTCGCTGTCAGTTGTTTTACAGTATTGTAATCGCTGACTAAATTCAATCTAAGATTTTGGCTTTGATTATGGTTCTTGATGTTTCAACAGGTCTTCCAAATTTAAAACCTTCTGTGGAAAGAGATCTAACGACACCGCCAAAAAGTTTGCAGCAAAAACAATATACAGAGGTTTTTTGTAATGGAATAGACTAACCATTTACATATAATCTTTTTTCCTGTTTTCTTAAAATTTTAGTAGAATAATGTGAGCTTTTTTTTTTTAACCTTCGACCGGTGTCGTCATGGGAACAATTATACCCTGTCAATGACTTAGGGGATCCTTTTATCAAAAATTATCTTATAATAGGTGGCCAAGTTTCTGGATCTGAATTAGATATCATCGTTAAGGTATTGTGATCTCTGGCTTTGACTGAAAGAGTTCCTATAAAAACAGTGCCGCTATCGGTTCTATTTATTTCATCTGCAAAATTTTCTTCATGAAAGTCTAAATCAGATTCTGATTCTATATTGTCTTCCTTTTTTCTAGTGCCTTGTAAGTAGTTCAGTAAACTTACAGCTTGTTTTTAACGTGAGCTTGTTTTTCGCGTCGCTTTCTTTTGTATTAAACACCAGATAGTTTTTTACGCACTCCCTCAGATATTCTAAAATTTTTAAAAAATGTACTTTAATTAAGTAAGGAAAGTGTGAAGTCTAATAGAGTGTTTTGCTTTCATACAAAAAATTTGAATTCATCAAAAATTGCCCCATTTGAATTAAAAAATCGATGTTTGAGATTTTCCAAACTCTTTTCGTAAATTTAAAACAAATAATAAAAAGCCCTTATTTTACTTTCGTTTGAACACTGTATTGATGTATGTTTAATATATATATATATATATATAATTAATAACTATATGGTAGAATATTCTAATAAAGTATATTTTTGAATATTAAAATTGGGGGAAAAACAATTTATATATATATATATAAATTATTATTATGTATTAATTTATTATTATATTATATATATATTAATTTTTGTTTCTGATTTAACTAATTTTAACATGTCATTTAGCATGTCTTATTCTTTTTATACTGGTCTTATTCTTCTCTTGTGGATTGCATTTTTTCATGTAAGTTTTTGCGTGGTTTTTCCTTTTCAAAATTATTTTTTATTTTCATATTTTTAAGAATCCTTTCCTTTCATACATTATATTAATTTTATTTAATTTTTCTGTGGGTTGCAAATTACACGTGGTTGATCTTAGGCCTAACTTTTCAATATGGTTTTGTATTGCTATTATGTCGAAAATTTCTGCTGTACGGGGGAAGGTTGGATCCGTAAAATATATTTAACCCTAATTTTGCTGGTCCTAATTCAGCAACAGCTTTATAAATCATAATAGGTCTCCATTTTAGTCCATTGACTCCTCTGGTTTCTTACATTTTAAAGTTCTAACTCTGTTTCCTGCTATACATACGGTTATTTAATTCTTGTACAATATACTTTTCCATCATTTTTTATAGTTATGTTTCTTGAAATCTGGTTTATATCTTCTAGCTTTGTTAGTGGTATAATTTAGTATTATCATTTTATTATACTGTGTATTTTTTTCATCTTATGATACTATATATATATGTCAGGTTTCAAAAGATTAGCTTCAAAATTAAGTGAGTAATAAATAAAAATAGAGCGAATATCATCGCATAAGGATTTGTGGGTAAATAAGCCTATTTAAAGGTGGAGCGAGTGCTAACGAAGGAGAACGCGTACTGTAAAAGGCTTAGTTGGTGGACTCCTTGCCGGATTACTATCTATTGTTCTACTCGGTTGCGCGTCCAAGGGCCGCCATGTTGGATTTGAGATGATAACCAAAGAATAAAGAAGTATTTGTTATAGATTATGCCCTCATCATTTAACCAGCAGGCCTGGGGCCTGACATATATATATATAAAACATATGTTCAACAAACCCACATATACATCTGTACAAGCACGCACAAAGTATAGAATGAATTTACATGCTTTTTAATCTAAGAAAAAGGCTCTACTTAGATAACTTCCGCAGAAAAAATGCGCTTTCCATTAATATTATTAATATAACACTAGAAATTAATAATCATTTGAAAAATGTCATTTCGAAATGTTTTTCATTTTTAAAACTAAACACATGTAATCTCATTTGGAAATATATTTATATTACTAAAATAATTTACTGAATTTATCTCTCTTTACATCAAAAAAGAAGAAAGCATCAAAATAACTCGCCTTTTTCTAAACTAATTCACGTACTTTAAATATTCCGAAAGAATTTTTATAAAATGCATTTTCAATTGTCCAATCACCCCAATAGCACAATTACATTTAAGAATATAATTACCAAATAGTATTACTAAATTTCTCTTGATGTATACAGAATAGAAAGAGAAAAAATCTAAATGCACATCTGTTACATAGATTTAACATGATGATTCAGAAAAATGGAATCAAAATTTACAATAAACAAGACAAATAAACTACAATTTTTTTTTATATTTTGGGAACAGTAATGAAGATTGGGCAATGCCTCGTTCCCGAAATGGAAGCTATCTTATGAAAAAATTTCGCGTCAACAATATTATTTCGATTTAATCTAAAAATAAAATTTTTAAATTCTTATTTCTTAGCTATAACTATAGATACGCATATACAAAATAATTTAATTGAAATTAGAATTGCTTAGTATTTTTGAAATTCGGTTCAAATGCCGCTCCGGACATATGTCCGGCCCTAGAGCAGCCCCTGACAGGCTTGAAGCTGGGCAATCTAAGCCGAAGAGAACTCTATAGTTACAAGTGGGCCAAAAGTGTTCAACCGGTTATGGAATCAATTTAAAAAAAAGGGAAATTTCACCAGGAACGTCAGCCAAGTTCGCCACAGATCATCGACACCTGCACAGTACCGCTACTTGGCATTAAGTGCCCTACGACATAGGCGGACAACAATTCTTCAGCTTACTCGTGACCTTGCTTCTGCATCTCGAAGAAGAATTTCTAGGCGAACAATCAACAGCCTTCTTGCAGAGACTGGCCTTTACGCCCTGTGTCCTTTTGAGTGCATCCAAAAGGAAACACTGGATATTGTGGAGTTGAAAACATCAGTTGTGGACACCCCAAAAATTGTGGCATGTTCTTTTCAGTGATACGTCAAAATGTACCCGACAAAGCGATTCTCGTCGGGTCTTCACCTGGAGAGAAAATGGAGCTCGCTTTCCTCTCTTCTATGTAACAAAAATCGACAGATTTGGTGGCAAAGATATCCTTGTGTGTTGTAGCATATTGTTCGGCAGACGTATACCACCATACGTTTTCAATGTGGATACTTTCAACTCACAGCGCTATAGGGATCAGATCCTAGAAGCCTATGTGAAGTCTTACTGGGTGCTATGGGCTCGCACTACGTTTTTATGGACGATAATGCGTGGCCACATTGAATTCATAGTGTTGATGAATTTCATGAAGGAGCGGATATTCGCCGTATGGATTGACTCGAGGAGGTCACCGGATTACAATTCTATTGAATATGTTTGGAATGGTCTATAAAAAGCCCTTTATCAGGGTAGTTCCTCTCCCAAGATCCCCACTCCCCCAAGAATTAAAAGACCCGTTTTTCGGAAAACGGACTTTGTTGCCACAAATACTTATTGACGCATAAACAGTGTAGCAGCTCATTGCGAGGTTGTATAGCAGCTCACAGTGGTCACATTCCATATTAGACAGATTTCCCGAGTTAAATGATTTATCTCTGATTCATGATTTCACACTTTTTGATATGACTTTTATCTTAATTCTCAATTAAAATCTTTTCATATTGTTCTGTTAATATATTCTTTCTGAGATTGTAATACGTCTCTGCGCCAAATTTCGTGGCAATACAGCAAAATACTTCATCAGTTGTCACTGATTTTATATCTGTGACCTTAATTTTGAACGTAAGTGTAATTGAAATATTCTCATGAAATTTTTTGAGTTTGTTCTTTGTATTATAATGAATGCTTTGTGCTAAAAACATAGGGTAATTTTTCAATTAAGCTATTTCTTAATGTAATTTTAAATCGAAAAAAAAGTTTTTTTTAAAAAAAAATCTGGGTTTTTTTTTTTTTTTTATGTTGAAAACTTGTGTTTCATAATTTTATTGTAAAATTTGAGTTTTTTTTTAGTATGCAGCACATAGTTAAACATTGAAGAATCATATTCTATAAAAAATTTTATTTGTTTTTGTTTTTTATTTTTTTAGAGTTGTTAGCAAAAGGGCAAATATTTTTGTAATATTTTGGCTTAAATGTCTCAATATTTTAAAAAATAATTTTTAAAAAATTTTTTTGTTATATTTTTATAGTTTTGTAACATACTTACTTAAAAAACAACAATTAAATAATAATTTAAGTCATATTTTAGAAAATTGTCTCCGAACACAGTCGGAGACAATTAAGTACAGAAATAAATCTGCTTTATCAAGCAAAATTAATTATATATATATGCGAAATATTATTTATAATGTAAACATTGAAAGAAAAACATTTTTTTATAATAAAGAAAAAGTGAAGAAAAAATAAAATGTTAAGGATTTTTACTAAGATAATATATGAGATATAAATGAAGCTGAAATAATTTTGCAGAACGTTGAATAATGATTTTCTCGGAGACGATTTTGTTTTTTTTATTGTAATAAAAATATAAAGATTAAATGGTACTTTTATGACTTCTGCAAAACTTCATATTAGGAATGACATCCTCATTATTATTTTCGCACGTTTATTTCCGAAAATCGTAATCGTAATACCTTGAGAATGCCCCTATTCCTAAAGATTTGTGTCTTTCTTGAACTAGACTGATTGTAGTTTTTCGAATGCAATAAACTACATCCGTAAGAGCAAAAACGAATAAAGATTTCAGTAAAATCATATTTTTCTTCAGATTTTTGAAATTATTTTTATACCTATTTTTAGTATTCCTTTTGTAAATTTTTAGATTGTTAAAAAAGTTGTAAAAATATTTTTAAAAAAGAAAGAGGAAAGGAAGGAAAATGTATAATCAATGAAAAATGTAATAGAATAGATTTCTGGGGGGAAAATACAAACTTCATTGGATAACATAACGTTTATGAATTCAAAATGAGAGGAAAATCTGTTTTAAGGGGACATTGGTACGATTTATACGGTTTATATTATTATTAATTAGTATTTTTGGTTGCCTTCTATGTGTACGAGGGCGGTCCGATAAGTACTTAGCCTCTCACTGCCTAATGGTGCCACTATCGCAAGAGAAATACACTATAGTGTAGTACCTTCCTGTAGAAGGCTACTGACGAAATTTCAGCCAGATCGGACTAGTAGTTCTGGTTTGAGAGCGTAAGAAAGCAAGCGTGTCTGTTGATTTTAAAAAAATGGAAAAGAAGCAATATCGGTTGGTGATTCGATTCTTGTTTTTGGAAGGGAAATCGCGCGGTAAAATCAAAGAGCGTTTGGATGCAGTGTATGAGGACGCTTCTTCTTCGATGGCGACCGTCAAAAATTGGTTCAATGAATTTCAACGTAGTCGCACGTCCGCTTTTGATGAGCCACGCCCAGGTGCCCCGAAAACAGCAACCACGGAGGATAACGTGACAAAAATCCACGAGCTCATTTTTGGCAGACCACCGATTGAAGGTGCGCGAGACAGCTGAGATAGTAGGCATCTCAAAAGACCGCGCGGTGCATATCCTACATGAAATTTTGGGTATGAGAAAGCTGTCGGTAAGATGAGTGCTGCGTTTGCTCACTCCGGATAACAAACACAACCTTGTGACCACTTCAGAGCAGTGTTTGGCTCTATTAAAGCGAGTTTTTGCGTCGTTACGTGACCGTCGACGAAACATGTTTCCACTGGTACACACCAGAGACCAAGGAACAGTCAAAACAGTGGACTTTACCCGGTGAACCTGCTCCGAAGAAGGCGAAGATTGTCCCATCGGCCGGAAAGGTGATGGCCACCGTTTTCTGGAATTCGCAAGGTGTGATATGCAATGACTACCTGGAGAAGGTCAAAACGGTAACAGGGCAGTCCTATGTCGAATTATTGGGCCAATTCGACGCCGAATTAAAAAGAAAATGGCCCCATTTGGAGAAGAAAAAGTGCTCTTCCAACATGACAATGCACCGGCTCACGCCTCCGCACTCGCCACGGCTAAATTGATAAAATTAGGCTATGAGAGAACTGCTGCATCATCCACCATATTCTCCAGATTTGGCCCCGTGTGACTTCTTTTTGTTTCTCTAACTTGAAAAAGTCACTCGCCGGGCAGAAATTTCACTCGAGGGTGGGAGTAATCGCCGCCACGGAGGCCTACTTTGTAGACCTCGAGAAAACTTTTTTTCAGACGGGTTAAAGAAGTTGGAGCATCGCTGGGTCAAGTGCATCGAACTAAAAGGAGATTATATTGAAAAATAAATCACATTTTTTCCAAAATTTTTGCTTTTTGCATTTGTAGGCTAAATACTTATTGGATCGCCCTCGTATGTATGATGTAAAACAGATTTTGGGTTCAAAATTTCATAAAAAAGCTCTAACCGTTTAATTTTTTTAAGGGAAAAACTTGAAACTTATGAAGTGATTTTAAAATGCTACTCATCTTATAAAAATTGATATGCATATATGAAATTTGATTTACAAGTACATCAAATAATGTATAGCAAAAGTTGGTATGGATTTTGCGATAACATGATTGGTATTTGTACAAAACCTTCTTTTTATTAATGCTTATTGAAAATTCCTTAAAAAAGTCGCAAATTCTAAATTCAATTATTTCTTAAAAATTAAATATTGCTTTGATTGAAAAATGCGTACCAACTTTTATTCTATGTACTATTAGCAACAAGTGAAAAAAAACTCCAATTATTAGGTGAAATAGAAAAAAAAAGCCTTAGCATTTTAAATAAAGACAAACTAGTTATTTATTTTTCCAAGATAAATCAGTTTAAAGTTTTGATTTGCCATTGGGATGTGAATAAAAATATACGTATAAGTTATCACAACTTTGCGTTTGTTAAACTTAGATCTTTCAAATTTTGTGAATTTGTAGAAAAATATATAAAAAAAATAATTTAAGCTGAAAAAGGTTAGATTTGATTTTTTGACCGATTTTTGTCAATTGAATCGTACTGTGCCCCCTTAAATACAAGATATAAGGGTTTCTACCCCTGTATTATCTCTTTCCTTTATTAAAACTACAATGATTTTTTTTTTATTGTTCAGTGTTTTTTTTTATTAATGTCACTTTTCAAGGAGCAAAGGGAACGCTATTGGTATGACGAACATTTTGATTTTGTACCACTGTCAAGTGACGAGGAATACTGAATTGGAACCCCACTCTCCAAACTTCAACACAACTTCAACGTGAGGCCTTTGAAACTCGATTGATTCAATGCTATCCCCGACTTACGCGAACCCGGAGTTACGCGATTTTCAAATCTCGTCAATTCGTCTTTTGTTTGAGAAAAAAAAAATTGGTGAAATTGGCAATGTGATTGAAGAAGTTGTTGATCTTGTCAGGCAAATGTAGATAGTGTTTTCGTTCAAGAACTGCTGTATCCCACTCAATCAGGAGTTGACAATTGATTATCTCATGAAAATGCGAGAGCAAGACATTGAAGAACTTGGGTCTTTAGACTTAGTTCTATCAGAAGGTCGAATGATATTAGAGAATTGGAAAGGAAAGCCAGAGTTTAATTGAAAAAAGTTACAAAAATTTTAGAAAATATAAATTTCAACACACGTAATCAGTTTTTCCCCCCAACGAAACAATGAACAAAATATATACAGTCGACTCTCGATAATACGAAGTTGAAGGGACCTATGAAAAACTTCGAATTATCAAGAGGGTAGGAAAAAACTCCCAAAATACACGAATAGAAATTTTTTTTCTAACACATTTAAATTTGAAATTTTGTAATAAAACAACAATTGTGCATATGTATAAAATTATTTAAAGATATTTTTAATAAGTACATATACAGCATAAATATGTGTAGTATAAATATTATACAGAAGATAAGTCTTCTGCATTAAAAGAATACATTTATGTATTTAAATCTATTAAAAGAATACAAACTATACATAATTCAATTTTTTGACAAAAACCTGTTATCTTTTTTTTACGATATTCAATATAACTTTGTCATTAGATTTTTCTAGAATAAATGAAGCTTGAAAAACGTCCACATCAAAATTATTTTGAAGGAAAATGTTGCGTAGTTTGTTTAGTGACACTTCAGTTTCTGTTAAGAGTTATCGGAGTCAATCAACTCCGATGGTCATCAAAAGGGCTACGTTACAGGGAAGGCATCAGAGACAAAACAAAACATGTAAGCTCCAACCTGTTTGCTACATGTCTTTACATGATGGTGAGCGTTTGAATTGTCGAGAGTTTCATTAGATAACTTTGAATTATCGCGTGTTATATATATATTCTCGTCAGAAGCACACACACACAGACTTTACTTCGAAATATGTATTCAAAACGTATTGTTTAGTACAAAATATCAAGAGTTTTTCTAGGGGCTGAGCCTATACTTCGAATTAGCGAGAGGTTCGTATTATCGAAGGTTTGAATTACCGAGATAAATGTATAAAAAGCATGCTAAGAGGAAATTTTACGGAGAATACAAACCTTTGAGCGGGAAGACTACTTTGTCAGATTTTATGAAACCTTCTACATCAAAATAACTTAAGTTTGCTATTCTGTTTTTGTGTTATCCAAGATTTCATATTTAACATTTTTTTCTATGTTATTATTTTCTTTTGCCCGGCCCCAAATAAAAGTAACTTATATGTATTTATATGCAAAATCATACCCCGACTTACGCGTGTGGGGGCGCTGGCCTAATCGGCACACCTCTCTCTCCGTCATGTGCGTCTCTAGGTGTGGGGGAAATAAAGCATCACCAACAAACTCCATAATAACAATTAGTTTTATTTATCCTTTGAACGCACACTTAAACAATCACAAGTGAAACTACAAGAGGAAACATAGGAGTGATTTCTAAAGCGTTGTCTATTCTTAATATCCAACTCTAAGTAAACCCGACTACGTGGAATAGATAAGAAGAACAAGCACTAATGAACCGATAGTAATTCTAATTCTAATAATATAATCTCAGCAATTACTTCCTTAACTCGCGCTAGGTTTGTGAATGAAACATTCCATATATTCGCACTTACGTAACAGCTTCACGGCTCCTTCTATCCTACATCTACAAAACCTATATATATATATATAGACTTTATATAGTCAAACTAATTTACACATATCACGTGTTCTTCTTGAAAGGCTGTGAATTAATGTGAATGCTAAGCCCAAAGTTTCCCCAAGAGGATTAGTAGGAAAAATGTCGCGAATAGACCCGTCACACGCGGTTGTCCCACTTATCGCGTAAGCTCGAGGTATTACTGTGTGTTCGGCCCACAAAATCATAAAATGTATTTAGAGAGATAAACTATAGAAGAATTCAAGTTGCAATCGAGATTGCAAAGCTTGAGTTGCAAACATTTCAAAGTTTGAATTGAATGAAATACTCAAATCGAGAGAGCTTCTTTTTAAAATATTTAAAAATACCTTATATTTGTATGATTTTCAGGACAATTATGATAATATTTCAAATTTAGTTATTTTTTATTTCGCTCTTTTATTATAAATAATCTTAGAAGCATTAATTTGCTTTTTATACATTTTTAAAAGGAAAAAAAATCCCTCTTTTTTTTTCTTCTTCTTCTTGAAAAACTCATTAATTTAATTTCAATTTCTTGCTTCAAATAAGGGTCAATTCATCATCATGTCAAATCGGTTGAATTATCAAAACCATCTCTAAAATAATTGTATACCATGAGTATTCTTTTTTCCCCATAATTAAATGCTTTGAATTGTAGAAGCTTGAATTCACGAATAAATGTATTATGCATACAATATATTCAATTATAATAAAATAAATTTACAAAACCGGTCCTTTTTTTGAAAATGTGATGATACACGAAACGACATCTAAAGAAATTGAAGTAGAACAAATGAAAAGAGAAGAATAAAAGTTACAGAAATCCAAGTTATACAATTATTTTGTACATTTTAATCAGACAAAAATATAATCAAAAACAAATAAATTTATTCTACTGAAGCAGTTTATAAAGGCGATGAATAAATTTAATATTTGAAAAGGCGACAGTCAATTTTGAATTTTCAGGTTGCACCCGTGTTATATTTGCATTATGTTAAAAATCATAGTTATATTCAGTTTTTTGGTTAAAATCATTTGAGTTATGTATCTGATAACAGAATCTGAAATCACTATTCAAAAATAGCATTGCCTGCAGTAAATAGTATATTCCTTCGTCACAAAAAAAGTTATTTCTTTTCGAACTAGTATTAATATGAATAATAAAGCATTTTTGTGAAATTTTTACTGAAAAAATTAAATACATATAAAGTTAATGCATAAAAATGTTATAAAAGAGAAATTGAAGAAACTATACAGAATAATTTATTTTACCAAAAAGGTACTAGAAACAAAGCAACTCTTTTTAGCATTTTAAAATTTTAATTTGAAATATTGAAATGATTAATTTATTACATATGATGAATCAATACTTTATCCAAAAAAAAATCAAGATGAAAAATAATCAAATATAAATTGCGCAAACTTTTTTAAACATTTATCTAAAAATTGTTACTTTAAGAAATTAGTGCTGTTAATATTTGTATTATCATCTAACAGCATATGATATACCCACCAGCACTTCTCTCACATAATTTAAAATTTGATTATCTATAATTATTTCTATTTACTTCCCTATTCTGTACAATATAATAACCTTTTGCAACTCTTTCCTCTCGTTCTTGTAATTATTTGCTGTGGCCACGACTTGCCTATTTATCACTCAAATGTTTCAATGCCTCTGGCTTGCTAATTGGTGAAAGTATTCAACACACAGCAGTATAATGATAGATAACCATAATGGGCTCGCAGTTTATGCCCAATATGTGACCTTGCCTGATGATAAAGGATGCTTTGAAATTCGAACGATCCACGCAAAAATGCTAACGAGTTTGATTTTAATGAGGAACGACTTTGATCCTCAGACCACAACCTTCGAGTACCAAGCCCGAGAAAGTGCGAACTCTAACCAACGCCCCAAAAATTGATCTTCTTTAGAAGTAAAGATGTTCCTTGTAAAGTGGTTTTTACCAGACTTCTTTCTCTCTCTTTGAAACCAGATTTTTTTCGTCCTTTTCCATTTCTTATCAAAGTAGGGCATGTCACATTTTTTTTTTTTTAAAATTCCCCTACTAATATTGATGCAATGATAGTAGGTGTGGAGTGGGTGAGTTAAAAGGCGTTGTAAGACAGAAATAGTTAAGATATGGTATTAGATAGTTTAAAAAGGTTTCTAAAATAAATATTAAGATGTTTAATAAATGGTAAAATTTACTTTGTGAAATTTAAAAAAAATTTTCGTTTTATTAATGTATTCTGGGGTTTGCTCGACGTATAAACGAAAAAGAGAACCTTTTGGTTGGTAAAATTATTTCAAGAAACAATATTGATTAAAATTATCAGTTAGCGTAAATATGAAATAATTATATTCGAATTAATTTTAAAAAATTAATTCGAATATAATTGTTAATAATTAGTAATATTCTTACATAACTTCCTTTATATTTCTCTCTCTCCCTTTGTATATGTGTGCATGTTTGTAAGGATAATTTAACTATAAATTAACCAGAATTCTCCTTCGTATTTAATTTTTGTTAAATTTTTTTCTTTCTGCTTTTTAATTCCATATTCACATATAAAGTTCAAAACTTATAATTTTTTCCGCTCTTTTTCCAAACCCATTTCGTTTTCTTTTTGGGTCATACACCAAATTTTCTCATGCAGTACCCTATTCAAAACGTAAATTTAAAGATGCTGAATTGGAAATACTTGAAGTAACTATATACAACTGAACCCAAAATCAAATACAGTTGATGTCGGTTTCCATGAGAAGTTGTAAGGTTTTAGAAGGGATGATGAATGAGCAGTGGCGTAACGTATACTCCTGCAATCATTCGAAAAGTCACTTGTGTGTTTTTTTCAAAATGCCATACATATATATGTGTATTTCCTCTTCCCTCCCCCGCATCATTATATAAATTTATGCGTAGAATTTGTGTTTTTGTCACATATACTGTCATATAAAAATCGTCATTTGTCACATATGTCAGTTTTTAAAATTCTTAATCCCATATAGATTTCTGAAGATCTGTTAAATTTCTCTAGTGCATTATATTAATTTATGCGAATTAAAAAAAATTAAATAATTCCTAGAGAATATATGTCCAAAAAAATCCTGTTTTCCACATATCGCTATTCCGGAAACTAGTGATGTAAATGGCATGGACATATTAATAAAAATAAGAAATCTAAAATTGAGAAAAAAAATACTGAGATTTTACTGTTTACAGCTTTTAAAAAGAAATCATTGTAATAAATTGGAAAATATCAATAACGTGCAAACTCTTTTTTTTTTTTTTTTTTTCTTTTTTAAAAAAGTTGAAACATTATTTATGTTATTTTTTTAAAACTTTGGTTTCAAACTTTTTTACATTTTACTCTCTCTCTTTTTCCCTCCTTTTGAATATTAATATTGAAAGACGTATTAAAAACTTTAAATTTCAATGTTTATGCTTTTGTTGATAAATTTAGTATTTTTTTCTAGAATATTTAGTTAATTCATATTCAAATGCTGTGTTTTAGCGTTTGCATTAAAAACGTTTTACTAATAAAATTATTTATAAATAATTTTTAAATTAAACAGGAAATCGTGTAAACAACAACAGAACTCGGTATGTTTTAAAATATAGGCTTAAAATGGCAGAGTCGATTTGTGAGAGAATATACTAAATGTTTCATTTATATTTTACAATGTAACCTTTTCGTAACAACCACATATGTTATGCACGTAATATTAATAAAAATAAGCTGATAGATATTAATGAAGAAATATAAATTAAAATAAATTCCAGTATTAAAGAAACTTCTTACTCTTTCCCTTAACCCTTTCAAAACAATAAATGAAAGTGTTAGAAGTAAGAGAAATAAAGTGCTTGATTAGAACCCAACAATGACAGCAAAGTCTGAATTACACCTGCAAGGTAATCAATCTACATATTCGCAAATTCCTTCTGCTTAATGTTTTTATTGTTCGGAAAGCGTGGTAACTGAACGCTCAAGGTTGGGGTAAAATCTGTAACATAAACTGTTCGCAAGGTTTTTCCGTAAAGGGGATCAGGAATAACTATGTTATCTTCGATATCACTTTCACAAAAAGCGTAGTTGAAGTCTAAGGTTACTAAAATTGTGCCAAGCAATTCAATAAGTTTTTAGCGATGGTCAATACTCAGTTCTGAAGGAAAGGTCACATTCATCATGCTAAAAGAGGGCATATACTATGAATAATTAAGTTTTTTAAAAACAAAAAGAAAAATATAGAGTAAAGGGAGCACAGTACAGTCCTTGCATTTTTCTGCAAAATTTAAATCTCATTAAATTTAATATAACGGTAAAGAGGGAAAGAGAAAGAAACATGTGTGGTGTGTGTGTGTGTGCGTGCGTGCGTGTGCGTGTGGTGGTGTGCGTGTGTGTGTGTGTGTGTGTGTGCGCGTGTGGGGAGTGTGTGTGTGTGTGTAAATTACCTGCAAAAGAAAATATACTCTGTGAATATGACAATGTTCATTTCAAACTTAGATATGGTGTTATATTTTGGAAAACATTTGAAAAATCTTAATTCATAGGCTTCGTGATCTTTGTTGGATCATAATTCGAAGTCACAAGGCGTATTTGTAATGCCAGGCAAAAATAGAAAAAGGTTGTTGTTTTTTTGTCAAATTGGACAAAAATTGATAACTGAAAACTGTTCAAATATTTTAATTTGACGGTGTAATGTTAGAATCAATAATTATCTTCTATCATTCATTTTAAAATGCTAAGAGTTTCAGAGGTAAATTTCTAGAGTTAAACGGTTTTGTCTTCTACTTTATTTTTTTCCCTGAATTATACATATATATTTTTTTAAAAAACCGATAAATCATGAAAAGAAAGTTTATAAAGAGGTATTACTCCACGTTATTGCTGTTTTTCTTCAATTCCATTTTAATAATTTTTACTTTGTTTTATAATGCTAAAAATCTTTAAACAAAGAAATCACGAAAAAATTACTAAGATTTTCTTTGTTATTATAATCCTAAGACTGAACTGTGTGTGTGTTAATTTTATTTTAGAAATAAGCTTAAATTCAATGAAAAAATCAATAAAAAGGTTTTCTGAATTTCGAATTTTGAATAGTAAATATTAATAGACAGTGCACCACTTTTTCTAAAAATTACATGTTGATTAGTTTATTATCAATTATCATCGCATTTTGTAACTATACGAAGAATTTTGTCGACAGAATTCGCAACTTCAAACCTCAATCAAGCGGCGAGGATGTCATTTTAAGAATTTCCACACCACTACAATGTGAGGACTTTGAGATTTAACGTGCAACAGCCTTTCTACACGTAGATTCTTCAGTAGGACTGGGTCTCGAATTCTCGATTCCTCAGAAGCAGAGTCGTTACCATTATAAAATTATATGTTCAGTGACGCATAAAAATTGAGTGAAATTTTCGTTTTTCTCTGGTGAAATTGGATTTCCATTATTATTTCATTTAGATGAAGGAAGTTATGTTAAATTTCATATACACAAACAAAAAGGCTTTTAAACAATATACACATCAACTTTAAGACTGTTCAGCTGCTTTCGGATTAACTAGGCTTGCCTTGCCTTCCATCCTTGTCTATATAGTTCATATTTTCCTTTTTTTTTAAATTAAATTACAATGCAAAAAAACAAACAAATTAAACTGAGTTCTTTTTTAAGTTTAAAAGTAATAATTTCGACAAAATTGTTTTTAAATTAACACTGGATAATGGAGAAATTTTTACAGCCACCTAAAGTGCAATGAAAGGAGATTAGAGCTCGACAGGGCTGAGTGCTCCAACAACTATGTTAAAAATAAATTTTAATATTATATTAGTGGACACGATAGTACATATATTATAAAATATTACTCTATATAAAGAAAGTGAAGAGCTTCTTTTTACACATTATTTTATGCTCTGCATTTCATTTTTTTTTTTAAGAAAAAAAAGAAAGGAAAATCTGTATCAATTATAAGCTGCAAAAAATAAGACCGGAATTCTCTTATCACATTAATCAATGATCTAGTTTTTAAGATTCATTTGTACATCCTTAACATTTTTCAATGTGTTTATTTTTCTCAAAAAATTGCGAAAGTACATACTTCTGTTAATTTCTTGAAGGAGTGGCATCTTTTCTGAAACTTAAGACAAAGGAGAGACGACTTTCCGAATAAATATCCTGGGGCTGTAGGCTAACAGCAAGCAGATGAAACTCAAGGTTTCACTCGCAGACAATGAGAAAAAGTCTGTAACTTTCCATTGCAACATTAACGCTCTACTTTTTCATTCGATCTGGAGGAAGAGATGGATTATCAACAAATTATTTTCCTTTCACTTTCTGTGTTACACTTGAAAACATCATATTTTGTATTATAAGTGCAGATAAAGAGATATCATCAAATTACGACTGGTGGCCTTCGGCTTCAGAGCTTCCGGCAATTTTCCGCTCTCTCTTAAAAACGTGTCTTAACTCTCAGGGCTTAGACCGTGAAATTAAAAAATAATTAAACCCAAAGGTTATTAAAAGAAGCCTTTTCAATGAAAGTTTTGCAATAAAATCATTTATAAAAATATCAAAAGGGATATTTTTATATTTTTTTAGAAATATGAAGTTTTGAGTTTCATTTTTTTTATGATGTCCTCGCCTCTCTCTTGTTTCTCTCACTAAGGTATATGATTGGATTTGGAAGAGTAATTTTGTAAAAGCGCAAAAAATGAATAGTTTTTTTTTCGATATTTAAAGTCATTTAAATTAGAATGCACAGAGAAATTGTTTTACGAATGTTATTTTAATAAATAAATGTTTATGCAGTTTTTTCGGGGGGGGGGGGGGAATGACGAAAGAATGACATATTTTCAAAATATTCCCCTTTTATGAAAGATACTTCTATAATAATAATATTTAGCTTATACATATATAACCAAGACTTTTGTATAGACCTCGAACTAGGATTTTTGAAATACATAATTTAGAAATGGCTTAATTCATATAGTGGGCGTCAAAAAAAAAAAAAAAAAGAGTTCGGGCACTTGCAATTTACTATAAAATGTAATCTTTTCGACTAATAAAAATCAACATATCAGAATTGCAATTTTCCCCAACTTCTGAAATTTGTTCTTATTCAAATAATATAATCAATTTTTAAAATGTAGTATAACTATTATTTAGAAAAATTAATTATGAAAAACTGTAAGGAATTATGCGACTAAAGTCCTAATACGCTTAAAAATATCTCAATGCCACTTTAAATATTATGTTTCTTTCTTAATTTAGTAGGGCATCTGTTAGCTTCCACAACAACTTTTAAACGTCTTGACATAGATTTTCATCACTTTTTTATAATTTTTATATCAATATTCCTCCATTCTTCAGGGATTATTGTTTTTTCTTCACGTTTTGTTTTTATATGTTATGTTTTCTTTTTTTTAAATTCATATTCTCACCAAATATGCTCTACTGGGCTTAAATGAGGTGAATTAGGAGGTTTTTTCAGAATTCGGTGGCTGTTATAAAGACACCAGTGGCGCACATCGAGAGCAGTGAATTTGGCGTCATTATCTTGTTAAAAAATGAATTCATCTCCAATATCCAAATTTTTGGTGGATAATTTCAAATTGTACTTTAAAATATATTTAAATAAAACTCATGATTCTAAGTACCATAAAAAATACCAAACTACAATTCTGAGAGATTAGAGAGAGAGAGAGAGAAGTCGGTTTACATCCCCACATAAAAACACCTCTATAATTTACTGTTGCAACTAAATTTTGGAGAAAATTCCTCATTTTTTCTTCTCCAAACTAATATACGCCCGTCGAAACCAATACTTTGAATTTTCTGTCATAACCAATTAGCTGTCAATGTTGAATTTTCTGAAACTTAATCCCTAGAATCCAGTTGGAGTAGTGAAGCATGAAGGTGGAGGAGTTTTTGTGTGGAGTAGTAAATCTGCTTCAAGATTTAGTTATTTGGTATTTTTTGATGATATTGTGAATCACTGGATCTTTTAAATATTTTAAATAACGATTTGTAATGATCTACCCCCAAAATTTGGATATTGGAGACGAAATTCGTATTTTAAGGCAATACGGTACCATCTTCAAAATTTTTTTTATTTTTAATATTTGATATTTGGTTTTAATTGTATTTTATAAAGGTTAATATTTAATAATAATTCCATACGAAAATTTTTTAATTTGTTGCAAAATGTGTGTAAAATTTAAATTTTTTTAGCTTTTTTAAGCATTTTTTAAATCTTTAAGGCTTTTTTAAATATGTCTCTTTTCTTTCAAAAATATTTTTTCCAAGTACCTTATAATATACTACATAAAACTGTGCATGGGTTTTTTTCTGCTGCTGCTCTTTAATTTTTTATTAATTTTTTTATAGTTAAACTTCCAAAAATTCCAAAAAAACATTAATTTTGATTTTGAAATTTTTTAGAAATGTAGAAAATGTAAACATGTTAGAGCTAATTCCATGCACAGTTTTACAAAACATACATTTCAGAACATGTATAAAAAATTTCAAACCCATACTTCAATTATCAAAAAAGCCTTAGGGTTTTGAATAACAGGTATATGTACAAAAATTCAACATGGAGAAATATAAGTTTGAAGTTTTCATTCCATGAATAGCATGATATAATATTCATCGAATAGTCTGAAACTTTTATGAAATGTTAATTAGCTTATTTAAAACTACTTACCATAAAAAATTGCACAAATGTAGAACAATTAAACAGTATACTGCCATAATGAATATATAGAAAAAAAGGAATGAAAGATCAATATTTCATAAAACTTTATCTTAATAATTATAAAAAAATAAATAAACACACTTCAGAGCTAATTCCATGCTCAGAGCTAATGCACAACATATACAAAAGATGTTTATGCCTTTATTTTTTATTTCCATGATTTTAAAAGCCTTCGCATGTTAAATATTGTACACGAATGAAAGCAAAATCAAATAATTTATAGGTAAAATACATCAAAATCTAAGAACTGTATATGTGCATTTGTTTAAATAAATATCTTAAAATATCTATACAAATAAATAAAATTGAAGTGTCTGTTTGTAATTTCAAATTAGCAGCTTTTTACTTAATGCACTAAAAGTATATACGGTACTCATAACAAAAAACCAATTTTTAAAATTTTTGTCTGTCTGTCTGTCTGTCTGTCTGTTCCGGCTAATCTCGGAAACGGCTGGTGCGATTTTAAAAATTCTTTCACTAATGGAAAGCTACATTAACGGGGAGTAACATAGGCTATATTTTATTCCCGTATTCTTACGGGAACGGAAACTATACGGGTGAACGTGAAACTGAATGCCAAGATGAACGCCAAATTGAACGCCAAGCTGAGCTAATGAAGTCGTTGTTTTGGTTACTGGCGACCGATGCTCTTCATGAGACATAACAGTGTTACGCGCACATGATAATACGCTGACACGTGCCATATTTTTTTTTTTTTTTATGATAGTTATCTCACTGTTCAGTTAAGTAGAGCATCGGCTGTTTCGTATGCACTTTTAAAAATAATAAATCAAGGCTTCATAAGCAAAAAGCAATGCAAGAAACAAAAAATTGATAAGTTTTACGGTTAGTTTTAATCCTTTCTTTTTTTTATTTACATTTTTAGTCACATTTAAACAATAGTTATTATTTGCTTAATATTTATATTGTAATCGAAGAATAATATTTTTCAAGGTATCTTTCATTTTTCTACCTCTCTGTTTTTCTTAATTCAAATTGTTCTTAATTTCTTAATTGTGAGTTTCTTTAATGTGGCGTTGCGGGGGCTCAAGTGGCGTTATAGATAATTATCCCCATTTTTAAACTATTAGACGTACAGTCTTGAAATTTGAAAAGCAGATTCCTTTCGTAAAGTAGAGAACCGCTACAAAATGGGTTTCACGAATATGAACTACCAAGTTTAATTTCGGGAGATTAAGAGGCGTAATTGATAAATATTTCCATTTTAAACTATTTGATCATCCTGCTTGAAAATTGGTAGGCATGTTCCTTTCATGGAATAGAGTTCCTCTAACAAAGAGTAAAACGAAAATTGACCCCCAAGGAGGGTTGCGAGGGGTCAAGAGGAGTTACAGAAAAAAATTCCTGTTTTTAATTGTTAGACCCATATACTTGAAATTTGTTAAGCATGTTTCTTTTGTTGAATAGGGATCCACTAAGAATGTATTTTAAGCAAATCAAGTTCTGGGGGGGGGTGCAGGGGATTACTGGGACGTATTGACAAAAAAATTACTTTTTTTCGAGCTACAAGGACTATAATAATGATATTTGGTTTGCATTTTTCTTTTGTTGAATTGAAATCCGCTAAGAGCGGTTATTTTGGAAAACGGCTCTCAACGGGATTACGGGGATATTGATAGTAAAACTTTTTTTTTCCTGTTAGATTTAGACTTGAAATTTGGCTTGCATGTTCAATTTACGGAGAGATCCACCGAAAATTGGTTTTGCGGGAATCCCCTTGGTTTTTTGGGTTACGAAAGAGCAAACATCATTCTATGCTTCAATTTTAGAGATTTTTAGAAAACACAAATTAGATGAGTTCTGCCCCTTTTTTTATCAACAGGCGACAGTTACAGGTATAATTATATTTTTCAATACAATCGAATTCTTAATGCAGGACTTAGATATCAATAATTTATACATATATATAAGCAGTAAAAATTTATAAAACATCATGAAATTCCCAGTGAAGCGGGCGGGTAACAGCTAGTTTTAATAATAAAAGTGCTGAATCTCACGCACATGGGATATATATATATCACCAAAAACAAATATATAAAAATGGGAGAGTTTTTCTATTCCTGCGAATTAGATTTTTAATTATCTGTGTTATCAAAATGAGATTTAGTATTTGGGCTTTGGGAGAATCCGTTTTGAAGTTTTAATTTCATTCATAATAATATCATAAAAAACACGCACAACTTTTAAATCTTGACCAAATCCATTTGATCTTCCAGTAAATAATTCACAAACTAGGATTTTTGCATGAATTGCACAATTCTTTCTTAAAATGGTTTATTACTGCATATATAATGTCAATATCATTGATGCGCATTAGAAAAATATAATTAATTCATTTTTATCAGGCTCTTTTCTAGCAGATAATCTGAAATGTAGGCGTGGTAGTTGCTGTTTAGCATCAAACATTCCTCCATTGCTTAATGAAAAATGCAGGTAAAGCTTTGAAATTTTGCTGGCATATTTATAAAGATTCTGGGCATCAAATAAGTCAATAAAAAATTTTCGACAGTTTGAAGATTTTTAGGGTACCATATCGCCTTAACAAGGTAATGGCGCCAAGTGCACTGCTCTCGTTGTACGCCGTTGGTGTCTTTATAATTGGCGCCGAATTCTGAAAATATTTCCTAAATCACCTGATTTAAGCCCAGTAGAGCATATATGAATTTAAATGAATAATAATTAACATAATATGAATTTTAACAAAAGAAAACATGATTTATAAAAACAAAACGTGAAGTAAAAACAATAATCACATAAGAATGCAAGAATATCGATTTAGAAATTATATACACAAAAAAAGTGATGAAATCTGTACCAAGACATTTAAAAGTTGTTGTGAAAGCCAAAAGATGTCTTATAAATTACTAAATTAAAAAAGAAACACAATATTTAAAGCTACATTGAGATTTTTTTAAGTGTACGAAGACTTTTGTCGCATAATTTTTTAGTAGTTTTTATATTATTAATTTTTTGAAATAATAGATATACTATACGCTTTAAAAATTGATTACTTTATTTGCATAAGAATAAGTTGCAGATATTGTGAAAAATTACAATTCTGATATGCTGATTTTTATTAGTTGAAAAGATTACATTTTATAGTAAATTGCAAGTGCACGAACATTTCTAACTCCCATTGCATTTTAATACATCAGAGTAGAGAAATTTTAACAAAAAACTTGGTTTATGATTTCAAAAAGTGTTAACTCTGGAAATATAATGTGAATTTTTCAAAATACCTAACTTACTCATTCTTCATTTTTCCAAAATATTATATTTAAATAGTTTTTATTGCAATAATATTCTTAAAATAATTTTATATGCATATTCTAATTCAAGTGACTCTAAATATTTATATAAAAAATATTCATTGATACGTCTTTTAAAATCACAATTCCGAACGCAGTTAGATCCTTCAAAGAGTAGAACCTGAACTGGAAATACTTTTTATTGAGATATCTATACAAATAAATAAAATTGAAGTGTCCGTTTATAATTTCAAATTAACATGCTTTTACTAAATGCATTTAAAGGTATTTAAGGTACTTATATCAAAAAATCAATTTTTAAAATTTCTGTCTGTCTGTTTGTTTCGGCTAATCTCGGAAATGGCTGGTGCGATTTTAAAAATTATTTCACCAATGGAAAGCTACATTATCAGCGAGTAGCATAGGCTATATTTTATCTCCATATTCTTACGGGAACGGGAACTACAAGGGTAAAACCGTGGGACGTTGCTTACTCTCCGCCAAGTTGGCGTAAATTACGCATTTGTGGTCAATAATGGAAATTTTAATAAAAATTTTCTCACATTTGTAACCAATAACTGAAAATAGTGTAATTTAGCATCTTTACTAAAAGCAATTTTTTAAATGGTTTTTCATTAAACGTCTAACATTTATTACGTTACGATTGTTAAATGTCAACTCAAACTTTGAGAAATATCGCCAAGTTGGCTAAGAAGTTCTCTATTCCGACAATCCCAGGTATTTTAATGCAAGTTTTCTCCCACTTTTTAAAGAGGAAACGAAATAAAGTTTTAGCGAATTGCGCTCGCGTGATATTGAAAATTCTATGGTAATATTAATTGACAGTTTCATAAAAAGTTTTGAATTATCGACTATTTATTACTTTGAATTTTCTTAATCTAATTAATTATACAATATTCATATTTGCACAAAATTTTTCACTTGTGAGACCAGATATTTTACATGGAGGTATTACTTTGAAGATATATATACTAGATATTACTATGGAGGAAGCCATACAATGTCACTTGCCAAATAATTCAATCAGGGAGCTTTACGCAATACTTATTTCATCTTCGGTTTTTTCTAATCCTCAAACCTTTTGAAATAAGTACAAAGACTACATGGTGGAAGATATTTAGCGACGATTGCGTCAATTACAAGCAAATATGCCTTTCAATGAACACATCTACTACGAAACGCAATCAAGGTTTTCAGAATGGTTGGGAAAAAAGCTACATGATTTTGGAATGATTCGTCCTAGATGTGTCAACGGAAATGGCTTCGATAATGAAATTGCTTGAGAATTAAACTACGATTTTATAGCATTGCAACATCAAATAACAGAATTTATCCCTTAATTAACTTCAAAACAAAGTCACGTTCTCCATGAAGTGTTACGCAAAACAGTGCACTCTTTTTTCTCGACGCCCCTGGAGGAACCGGAAAAAGGTTTTAGCTAAACTTATTATTAATGACTATCAGAAAAACCCAGAAGATAGCAGTTGCTATGACTTCTTCTGGTATAGCCGCTATTTTACTGACCAACGGTCATACTGCACATTCCGCTTTAAAATTATCGCTTAATCTTGCATTTGAAGATTCACTCATCTGAAATTTCAGAAAAAATAGCTCTCAAGACAGGATACTTCCACAATGTAAGCTTTTAGTGTGGGATGGAAGTACGATGTCTCACAAGAAAGCTATAGAAGCGCT